>CAVLEF010000007.1:4607500-4875000 GCA_963661955.1 Leptosia nina
GCTAGCCTAAGACGCAAGTTAATATCTTTACTGCACTATATAAACGGGCGACTTTTGTCTAATATGATTAGGAATTAAAAAGAACATTTTATGAAATAAATACATGTAAAACTATAGTCTGTGAAAAGGGTAAAACGAAAAAATAACTTTATACAAATTTCGAAATAAATAAATTTTGGGGGTGAGACACAGTCTTGTGCTCAACGTAATTCCGGTTCTAATCATGAAGGGAGTCTTCATAGTTAATAGTTGTCACGAACGGTCCAGTTCGCGAACCACCGTCATCTGATGAAAAACCCATGAAGTTTAATTAAAATGCATGAATGCAAGATGGCGCATCTTACTGAGGTGTTTTTAAGCTGGGATACAGTGATTATAATTTTGTTACTCAATTTCAATCGCTATATTAGAGAGAGAGAGACTTAAGTGAAAATCGCAAGTTTACACAGACCTGGCAACAAAGTGATTCCCATGAATGTTTGGTCGGCAGCTTCTATTGCGCTGTCGGTAACAGACGTTGCGTTAATACGCGGTACGGTTACTCATATACAACAATGCTTAAATATTAATAGCGTTTTTATTCCTCATCCAAGTATATGAATAATAATGAGGTGACATAAATTTGTTTGGGCGATATTATACCGACTTAGATATAGAGTAACTAGTCAATCATTTCTTTTAAGGACGCATATTTAGTTAAACTTGAAAATGTTCTAACTGGAACGACATTTCGGATGCTTTGCAGCAGCCGTGGTCAAAACTGAGTCATAGCGCTAAAAATAATTTTCAATTGAGGTTTTCGATCGTTATGTACCGGTAAAGCGTTATTTTAACTTAATTCTAATCAAAGTGTAAACTGTACAGATTTTACAAGAACATATTTATTTATCAGTCGTAGTCAATCAAAATATTTTGGAAGCCATTTATTACTAACTAAGATCAAAAAGGCCAAAAAATTTGGTGTTTTGAGCATTTCGTTTTGTATGTTTATACCTAGGTAAGATACTCTTAACTGAATTCCCTTTAAATTTGTGTTACATTGATTTATCGAGTTCCAATTATTACTTATATTAAATTTGCCGACTCCATTGTCATGTAAGCCCATTATCCCAGGGTCGAAACCCGGGACAACAAACCGATAGTCCGCTTAACGGCCAACGTAGGAGAAACGGGTTTATCTCATCTTAGAAAAAATATGAATAACAAATATTTATCACTTGTACGCAAAGTCGCGATCGAAGCCTTGTATACATATGTAAAATGTTTTCATAAAGCATTCGCTGAGCATTAAATATAAATACAACATTATGCCGAGTCAACAATACCGTACCCTTCTAAAACGCGTTTCATTTCCGTAAAATAAACACACACACACGGAATTGCAAATCGACCCGTTAATCTAATAAGAGGAGCCAGAAACGACACGGTTCATTTGTGAAAAATAAAATGTCGCGAATTTCTTTTTTTCTATATTATTCTGTCGAGTCAAGCATTGGGGATGTGACGTTGACAAATATAAAACATTTCCGCTGTCTATACCGTGTTTTTCGTATTTGAACAGATAATGAAGATTGGACGTTTGAAAAATTCAAACGGCGGACGAGGGTTATGATCGTCATATTTTTGCGTTGCGTTAATGTTTAAGAAGGATTTGCCACATAAAAAAATGTACCGCTCCGTATAAAGTAATTTCTGAAACTGTACAGTTAGGGCGGGTTTTAAAAAACTATATCAACGTTAAAAATGGCGTCGTTCATATTTAAATACACGTCTTTAAAGTAGCATGTGGCATACTAAACCATATTATAGATATATAAGACCGTTAAAGGCAGAGTAGCCTAACTGACATTTTATGACGACTTATTTTTTTATAGTCTAAAATGTTAATCTACAAGAGCACAGTGAACGAAAATTGTTAACACAATTCTTGCAAAAATAATAGTGCAAATTCATTTTTGCCTAAGTTAATTGTAGAAAAAATAACTTTTATAATACAATTAAAAAAAAATATGATAATTTCTGTTGGCACAACTGTGTAATTTATATGAATTTCTAAATATTTCAATACCCTCTTTGCTTTATTTACTAAATAGAAAATATTATATTCTTTGTAATGTCCTAGAGATAGAAAACATCTACAAATGATCTTACTTAATTATTATTCTAGTTTAAATTCAGTTGCGCCAGACTTCAATTCAGAGTGATTTGATTTTAAAATAATAGTATTTTACAAACTCAAACATATCCTAAATTTAGGATAAATAAATTTAGGATATGTTATTTCGAAGTTTCTAATTTAGACCGGCAGATGTTTAAGACTACAAAGTTATAATGAAGTACTTTCATTATCCCTTTTAATTGCACTAGCAATAAAGGGTTAAATGACATAGCATTGAAGCAATGCTCGTTCATAATGAAATTAGAGTTAATTCGATTATTTCTTTAACTGTCGCGTCAGTGATGAGTTAACCCTATAAAGCAACTGCGTCGAGAAATTTAATTTGCGGGAGGACATTAGTTTAAAATGTAGGTAGTGATATTATTTAAATTCTATATGATTGCAATAATAAATTATGTAGTATTTGTACACTCTATTTAGAAATATATTTTAATAATAGAGTTACTATAAAATATTTAAATAAAACGCTTTAACGGTTTAAATCGCGATATATATTAAGTACTTATTTGATCTAATGTATATCGCGTTTTATACCCTTAAAATGTTTTATTTAAATGTGTACTACTCGTATAAACTACAGATAAATAAATATTTTATTCTTGCTAAAGGAGGAAACATCTAAGTGACGATGAGAAATTAGAACTCAAATTGTTATTGAACTAAAAGTTATTTTCAAAAACTGTAGGAGGCGCCACGTGTCTAATTTCGCATTCTTAGAGTATTTTATCCACTACAAAATGTTTCGCTTCACAAAAACAACAAACTTTTATGCAGTGTACATATTGACACACAATTCTGGACGCTAAGTAGTTGCAATAAGAATACGTTTTAATGAAAAACCTTGTTGTAGTAATATTAGACCGCCTGTGGTTTCTGCCATGCTTCTCAATATAATGATTTGAAAAGGATGCACGTTTGCAGATGCATTTTTAGAAAATTCGGTTTGGATAGATTCTTTGGCTTTGCTAACAATATAAAAAGTTATTTATATAGTTTTATTATTAGCTTGAAAAACACATTTAAACCAAAGTTGCGTGTTTCACCCTTGCCTAACTATTGAATACGCAATTGAATTAACAAAATAATCCCAGTTCACTTCCCGGCGGCGTTAAGCGTGCGTTTTATGTGACGTTTAGCAATATCTGTCAAAACCTAATACAATGAAAAGTGGAGTGACGGGGCAATTTGATGATTTTGAACAAGTAAAGATTGTTATCCAGTCGAAGCTACGACGAAGAAAAATAGCTTTACTTATGCATTTATCCCTGTGCTTAGTATTGTTTTACTTTTAATCTTATCTAATAATATTTAGTGGTTTATAATGTTGTGTAACGAATTAAACTATCGCCCTTAAGAAAAACAAAACCTGGTTCAAACTAGGCTGTCATCAGGTTTAATAATTAGACCGCGTTTTGCAATAACGATGCAAAACTTTTTGTATTAAACAAAAGCCATATGGCATATAAATATTTTTCATTCACAAATTGATACATCCATTATACTAAAATGTCTAGTAATAAACAGTGATGTCATAATTTGATGTCGTGTTATATGTATTAAAAATTATTTCTGAGTGTTATTTGATTCACCTTGGAGCAGAGACAAAATGTTAAATACAAAAATCTCACAAAAAGTCGACGTAGATTGGATACCTTATGTAATGTGGCATGGGCAAGATTTTTTAAATGGTATAATTAACCAATTTTCTCTAATTTAATCTGTGGGAAAAAGTGTTATTATCTTTGTGACGATAAATTGTCGACAAAATGACTTCAAAGCGCGCAGGCTAGGCCAGTTTACCTACTTTTGATACCTTAACGACGTCATATAGGTATTAGGTATGTTATCTGTTTTAAATAACAAATTATATGAATACAATAATTTGTTTAATACTACCGAGTTTTTTATAGGTTTGAATGACAGTATCTCACAGCTTGAACTGTGTGACTACCATTATTTTGGCTTAAACGGACCCATCTGGTTTGAAGGGTTAAACTGTTATGTGGCCATTGCGAATAATGAGTCACATTTAAAGAAATTTACACTCCGGGGTGTATTTTCTGCGTTGATGCCGAGTCAAGAATGGATCTTGAAAAAAAGGGGGTTTTCTTCGTGTACGGTTCGGTTTTCGGTTCACAGGATAAGTACTTATCTATTTAAAAATCGAAAAGAATTTTAAAAAATTTCTTCCCGCCCGGCATTTTTCCCGCCCCCCGTGTGTACTTCTGTGCTGCTGTACTTCAATTGAGGACTCGGTATCGTGTACTTATTTTGAATTTTGATTAAATTTATAGGCTCATGTGATAACATGTGAAAAATATTAATATTTGCAGGTACTACCTGAGAACCGACACTCTAGTGTCTTGTATCTGTGGTTTTCTGTTGTGGAATAAAATTAAATGTACACGAAATTAAGTGGCTTTAATACCAAATACTTCGTAATAGAAATTTACAAAGGGTTTTTTTTAGATTTTTATTGCATTTATAACATTCTTCATACGATTTAAAAATCGAATATGAATTTAAAAAAAAACTTCGACTCGGGAGAACTTGAACCCGCGTCGTTAACGTTCCGTGCGCTCTACCAATTGAGCTACTCAGTCCTACACCTTATCGTCGAATTATTTTCGATTTTTAAATTATATAGTGCCATCATGTGCAATAACATGTTAAGAATATTAAAGTTTTCAAAAATTCTTAATACAAGTTTCACAAGTCACGAAATTTTATTTTTGTTTTTAATCGTAATAAAAGACAAATACAAAGTCTTCAAAATACATTATAAAGCTTTTACGTATAAAAATGTTTGTATTTTAACAACGGGCGCATATTTGTGTATTATTTAAATACATAGTATTTTACCGCAGTTTAGGAGTCAACGCAAAAATAATTTAAAATGTTTTTTTGATATATTTTAATAACCGATATTTTGCTTATGTATTTAATATATACATACTACTTTATTTTTACTGGTAATTGAATCGTTATTATATTATAGTACATTTCCATGATTGTTGTTCGTTTAGCTGACTTTGAGTTGATTGGCTTTCACATTCACACAAAAAGACAAAATTATCTTAACAATAAAGCACGGAATATATACTGAATCTTGTTGAAATATTTTATATTAAAAAACGGAATTCTGTATATGCTAACGTAAAAAGTTCTGCGTTAGCATAGCATATAATGAAATTAAAAATGGGTAATAATCGGCTTTGCAAAATTATTTCTTGTGTCTTCCAATTTTTTTTATAGCATTGTTTTGACTCTTAGACTAGAAGCGTTGCTTTCAAAAGATTATTTCCACGAAATAGCTAGCAAATAAGGTAACTTATGTAAATAGCCTCGACTGAATAGAAGGGATACAATTGAAAGCGATCCTCTAACAAATTGGATGGCTTCTTTTGTGAATCCACCAGGAATGTGTATTTCTATCAATATACATATCATCGTATTTTTATACGTTTGCTTACTCTTTATTCGATGCTTTCACATATTTTGTAATAAACGTGCTCAATACTACGCGTGCTGGAATACTTTGGTTTATAGTGCTTCTAACCCTAAGCTATTCACCACGAAATACTTTTATCTTCAATAACGTCATATATCGTGGTATACTAATATTTAATGAATAAATATTTCCTCCTTAGCTCAGTCGCAAACGCCGTTACTTCCATTACGACGGACGAAATAAGGGCTTGGTTTGAATCCCCATGCTTCGTATTATTGTATAATATTAATTATTGTCTATAGTTTTACACATTTAATTATAGCCTGTCCCACTGTGACCACGGCTGCTAAAAAGCAACCTAAATGTCGCGATAAAGCAAATTGTAATATAATTTGCTTATATATATATATCTTATTATATTATTAATGTGTTAAATTTAACGTTTAAACGGTAAAATTTAATAATATTGATCAATAAGCTTAAGTTTTATTTTTTTATAAACCTTATTAATAACACCGATATAAATTATCAAAATATCCTTAATAATATAATTTACCCTAGTTTACGAAATTAATCATTAAATTAAAACTTCTAATGTTTTTAAACACGAAACCTATAAGTATTAACTTTTTTTGCGCTTTTGTAAATGTTTATGTTGTTTTATAACCCATTTTAATTGTTTCGTTTAAGTGTGGAATAAAATTTACTTATTGAGGCACGATATTTGCCGACTAACCACGGGCGAAATTGCGGGCAAGCTTAGTTATATATTTGACAGGAGAGTTAAGTAATTAAATGATTTATCTACGTTTCAACTGTATACATGGCACTGCCTGTGGGTAACTAATGAAGTGGTACTAAATCACAGCCATATATTATGATGCCAACTATTGACAGCGGACAATGGACATTTATCAAGTGTACAATTTGATCAGACCTGAACAGTATAGAGATGCCACTTTGATGATGTGACTCAGTGATAATGAATTTATAAAAAGCTCTCCCAAAGATAAGAACAGAGCCTTGTTTGTTTTTCTTATGATATAGAAGAGGACAGACAAGCATGGAGTCACTTAATGAGAGTTGGAATATCCCAGCCATATAACATTTACACAAGATGCGATGTCGACCTATTTTGCCTTAGGATATTCGGAAATCCACAGACCGAAACGGTTCTTACGGCTTTTCATCTGTGGACGGTGGCTTGATAGATTCACCCATTTTATATCCAGATTTCCAAACAAAGTCTGATATGTTTTAGGAAAAAATATAACTGAAAAAATAAAATTACAATCATATCGGATCCGGTGGGGGCCCACCGACCCGTTGAATATTAGCTATACAATGCTACTATTAGACCAACGGGCCCGTCAAACGTTGGAACACCAACCTCGTGGACTACAATTTTATTTCTAATACTATATCGTTCCGTCACGCATTCTTCCGTTATTTCCGTGTATATATATAGTGGATAATGGTATTCAAAACAAATTAAGATACGATAGGATGCCACAATACTATTTATATAAAAACTTTTAAAGTTAAAATGAATATTTTATTTAATTTAATAATTTAGGCGTAATCAAAGTAATTTAAGTAGCATATTTTTCGTTTTAAACGGTTAAATAAATTTAAAATTGTACTACTCGCGTAAACTACACCCAGTTTAATATTTTACGAAAGAATTTTCTAGTTCATAGCGGTGCATGTAGCAATGGGTTATATATATAACACGTGAGACGCGGTAACTCGATTGGACACGGATACTGTGGATCATGTTTATATTTATAGTTATATTTAAATTAAAAAAGTTGATCTCTTTTAATTTAAATATATTTGTTTTTGCAAACCTCTATATCTTTATAAATTTAACTGCCCGCCCAATGAATAAAAAATAATTTTTCAATCACCTATTCCTTAGATTAGCGCGTTCAAACAAACAAACGACGACCAGTCTTCAGCTTATATGTTAGTTAGACCGATAGAATTGCATTTATCATGTTGACCATGAGGTATTAAACCTTAATATAAAAAGTTCAAATCCTAACTAACACTAGGATTATCATCAAAACAATATTTCAAAGGACTTGCTGCGTCAGAGCAGACGCGAGCAAGACTCGAATCGCGATGACGCGGTCTCGATGCTTAGCCGGTAAATAACAGTCATTCGAGTAATAAAACTCTCTCTGAATTAAAGTTGTTCCATACATCGACAAAATATTTTCAATCGATTAGTGTTTAAATACAACTCGCATTGTCCAAATAAATTAGTAAGAACATTTGTACGTACTCGCGTCGATATATCACTGTCACGCTTTTAAGCTCTTTATTAATTCTGCCACAGAGCTAAAATATTTAGACAGTTTTAAGTACACTTGAAGTTATATTGTAAACATACACCGTCTGTAGTTTACGCATGTAGTACACATTCGAATAATTCATTTTAACAGTTTAAAACGCGAAATATATAAGTTGAACTTATTTTAATAATTACGGCCGATGTTTCGGACGCTTTGCAGCCGTCACCTGTGACGACTGCTGCTAATTTTTAAATAAGTTTAAATAATTTATTTCGCGTTTTAAACTGTTAAAGTATTTTATTTAAATGTATACAAATACGTTAAATGTGTTATATATTTTATTGTTATTTCTCGTGTTGTAGAAACCCATGTTCCCGGATTCAGTATTATTGCTTGGTAAAAAATGTAAATCACTTCAACCTAACAAACTTAAAAATGCTTTGAGATAGTTAAATCCTGACATATGACATAGAAATTAAAATGTCTAAAAATTGTATAATTATCGATACTGAAAATCTTAATTTGTTTTACTTTTTATAAATCAAGTAAAAAAATATTTGTACATAGCTAAATACACTTGTGAATACAAATATATTTTAAATAAAAAAACTAATCGCCTTGTCTATGTTTTATATGGTCTAGGTAAAATCGTTGCAGTATCGGCTTGTCTAGTGGTGTTACTCGCAACTCAATAACAATTTATGGCCACGCGGAGACTCAGTGTTGCCTAATTTTGTAATAATTCGAGTCTGTCTCGACATGTGTTTTAATTATATTTTTAATTTTAATATGAACATACAGATTTTTTATTGTAAAGCTTTCAAAATTGTGAAACATTAAGCGAGCTATCACATTATCTGTCGACAAGATGAAATTTGAAGCATCAATCATCCGTTGTCCCTTGGGTCCGAAGTTCAGAACTTAAATTGAGTAAGCTTTATTGTTTTGGAAACTCTGTAGCTTTATAGCACGACTGGCAAATTAATTTTAGTATGTTTTTTTATTATAAAACCAATTGACTTATTTCATGGAAAATATTTTTATTTTGTTGTATACAATATAATGCTTATATCGTATACAACATCGGCCGTTAATAATTAACACCACGCCTAACTATTATCAGACTTGGATATGCTTCGATTTACCTGTGTAAATTTTTTGATAGAAGTTTGCGGAAGTTAAAATTTTATGCTTAGAGTAAAGAACGAATGTCTAACAATAAAAGAAGCTTTGTAAAGGGGGATTTTTATGCAATGTTTTGATAAGAAGCCTGTGCCAATTACCCCCTCGAAATAAAAAGGTGTAGCTGACAAAGATAATCCTTTAAGGGCTCCTTACGATTTTATACCTTCTTTATTATTGCCCTTAAAATGGTTCAAATTTAAGATACGCCATAAAACGAGGATTATATTCATAAGAGATAAAATATTTTAATGGCGACTTACGGAAATTTTATTTGTTTATACAATCCGAGTTATTGTTCTTTGAGGATTTTATTGTTTATTGCGTTAGAAGGTTTATAATCCGAAATACGGCGCTGCGTTAGTGGAGTTGTTCGTGTTTTTCAATTATCTTTTTGAAAAGCTCAGCGATTGAACCTAACGTAGTTATATCTTGTTAAAAAAAGCAAAAAAACAAAATATAGGTATTGTCTGATATTTATGCGAGTAGTACACATTTACATAAATTGTTTAACGGTTTAGAACGCGAAAGATATTACTTAATTACCATTTATTTACACGCGCTGGGGCAGCAAAACATTTTTAATGTAGGGCCGTAGTTAAAATAAAATGTGGATAAGTTGATCAATTTCACTTTTTGAACCGTTAAAGTGGTTTAGTAACAATATAATATATTTTCCTTTTCTCGTTTTACCTACATATATTAAATAAACATATTAGCAGGACATGCTACGAAAAGTAAGGAATGGAATGATGTGGTTGCGTAAGGCAAACACATTTATTAATTTAACTACACCCACTATAGTTATATTTTAATTCTATGGTGGAATTTAAACTCAAGGCGAGGTTCAAATTTCAAACTTAATTTCTAAGCACCACGGGTTTACGCAATATCTGCTAAACATTCTTAACTTAAAGCCATGAGAGCAAGTTTATTATTAGATGGTAAAAAAAAATTGACGACACAAAACTCGCGTAGTAACATTCATATTTACAAATCTATGACAAAATGTATACGATACACATAAAAGAATTTATTCCCTTTCACCCTCAAATACCGCTCTGATTCAAAAATGCCAGGCGGGTAATCTCAATAAGATTGATGTATCCATTACTGTAATACAAAACAACGACCGGCGAAAGAGGAACTCTGTCATCGAACATACCTACGTAATTCTGCTTGAATTTTGATATATTGAACTTAAAAAGTAGTAAGTTATAAATAATAAGAGTAGTAAAGAAGTGTTAAATGTAATCTTATACGCTAACATTTTATTAATTATATTAACTTCTTCGAAATGATAGTTTTTATTTAAATAAAACGCTTTAATGGTTTCATACGCGGTATATTTTAGTAAAATTTATTTGAAAATGATTTTCCCCTCTCCCTATGACCACGGCTGCTGCAAAGCATTCGAAACGCCGGGCCGTAGTTAAATTAATTTTCAAACAAGTTTAACTATATATATATATATATATCTCGCGTTTTAAACCGTATAAGTGTTATTTAAATATGTACTACTCGCGTAAACTATAAACAATATTTAATGTTAGCTTTAAATATAGATATATTTTCTATTAGTCACAAGATGGCATTCAAGAATATTTTTATTAAAATAATGAAATTTAAAATTAAGATTAAAAAATGTGTATAGCAAAGGAATTTACGACAAAATGTAAATTCTCAAATTCTGTTGTTTGGCGCTTCCTTTATTAAAAGAACAACAAAGAAATTTTTATTACGCGCGGCTCAAGTTAAACCGGTTCCCTAGCTATCGGAAAGCTGAATATGAATAATTCATATAATTTCATACATTTTCGCTCGGCTTGACGCGATGTCGCATTATTCACAATTTGCAATGACTTAATTCGTTTTCGTGTATGTCATGTAAATTATGTTTATAATGCACATAGTATACGCCCGTGTCGCTTCGTACTTTGGAACCTTTTATACCGTACACGTTCGAAATTAAAAGCCCTGTATTGATTCCCACTACTGAATCTTTTGCCTCCTCAAAAGAAAATTAAATTTGATGTTGTCAAAGTTGTGTAGATATAGCTCGGCGTAAGACACTTGTCGGCTTTTCACTACATTTTCTTATGCTGCAAAGTATACACACACAGACAAGGCGTACATCAAGGTATATATTTCGTTAAACGATCAGGGATCAAAGTCCCAACCTCATAACTAGTCAAAAATAAGTGTCTGAACATTTGAATTAAATCATCTTTTTAATAATTACTATTCTTTTAAATAAAACACTTTAACGGTTTAAAAACCGAAATTTTTATTAAACTTTTTTTAAAAATTTTTTTTTCCCCGCCCCCCGGCGTGGGGGGGGGGGGGGGGGCGGGGGGGGGGGGGGGGGGCCCCCCCGCGGCCCCCCCCCCCCCGGGGGGGGGGGTTTTTATTTTTTTTTTTTTTTTTTTTTTTTTTTTTTTTTTTTTTTTTTTTTTTTTTTTTTTTTTTTTTTTTTTTTTTTTTTTTTCCCCTCTTTTAATTACTATTCTTAATAAGTCTTTCATTTTTAATATAATTTAGTAAACAGTACTAAGTTTTTAACAATGTGTAAAACATATCATACAATGCATAGTAGTTATGTATTTAATTAATATAGAGCTTATGGTATTATATTTTATTTTATTTATTTATTATTGCTTTATTATTTATAGAACATACCACAGAAAATACACATAAATGAGGGAAAATCTTATGTGCTATTGTACATACGTTAACAAACAAGGCAGATTATGTATAGGACTATATCCCATAAATACAAACTATTAAAATATCAAACGAGCAGAATGAATTAAACTTTCAATAAGCATTTTCTAATAAAATCTACTCTCTTATATCGCAACACGAAAATTCCTAGATTTTTACCAGTAAAATGCATGAGAATGGCTTGCAAAAACTCAAAGGGAAATAAAGTTAAGCCCTAATTCAAATAACTCTCAGCGCCATCTTTTATTCCCGGATAGCAACGTAAGGGTTATGAAGGCACTAGTTTCCGCTCTTCGTGAGCTGGCTCCGGCCATAAATTATGTATTCAAGTTATAAAATCCCGGCGAATGGCAAGATTCAACTGATCCTGCGTGTTTTAATGGTGCTACGAGAAGCGTAGAGCTGCTTATGAGACACACGGACGTAACGAATGGGCAACGACAATTACTAGTAAATTTAGTAAAGATCGTTTTTATTTTAATATTTATTCGTATAGTAGTATGTGTCCAGTTTTGGCGAAATTTTATAGTAATATAAGCAAAGTGTATCGGTATATATTTATTGAGAAGCAAAACTAGATTTTTTATTAATAGTTGTCTTTTTATTAATTAATTACTATAATATTATTGTATGTTGCCAGTATGATAAGTAAACAACTAATGTGAACGTAAATTATTTGACCACATATTTCGTTTTATTTATATATTCTTATAATCCATATTCTATTAAAATAATATTCTAACAAAAAATCAAACAAATACATGTCAAATCATAAAAAAATGTGGATCATATATATTGCAGGTTAAAATTTAGAAATACTGTTAAAAATGGCGTTTTACGCGGCATTGTGTCTCTGTGTCAATGGCATATTCACTATCAGTGTGCTCATGAATTTTTCAGATTTTACATCAGTTTGATTAGGTACTGAGTGTCGTGAGGAGTTTCGTCACTCGCTTTTCGTCTTCACGTCTCCATTTTATCAACTAGCTGTATCTAAGAAAATTTATCTTAGGGTTTTAGTTCTTGTTTAATTATAATTTAATAGATCATTTTGTAGTCTAAGTGTTGAGTGTATTAATATTTTTGAATTGAGAGCAAAGTGGTATTTAGACTTTCTGGCAAATATCTAATTAATCTTATATCAATGGAAAGATGGGAGTATTGTTTCCATATAAAGAGCTTAGAATGAATATAATTTATTTATTTTTATTTAAATACACAAATATATTCTGCTATTACTTTTATGACCTATATATCACACACATTAAGACGCGATTTTACATTAAAAAAAATTACGGCATGGATTTGTAACGGCATCCAGAGCATACTATGGTTCGAACAAGCCTTAATCGTTCTAAAATCGATTTTCAATGTATATAGTGCCATCGTGTGCACACGCATAAAAAATATAAGTTTTAAAATATGATAATCGCTTTAGATTTTGCCGACAAGTTGGAATGCGGGTACAACAGAAATGGTGGGTAAACCATGCTGTTTTTCCTCCTTTATCATATAAAAAACCCTATGAGCTGAGCTACATAAATATGTCATTATAGATATCAAGGACGTTAACCGTTTTGGCGATTACAACAGCGTCTTTGAGATCGTTGATCTGTACTTAGTTTATGCAATAAAATGCGGTTTCATTTAGAAGCACAAGTTTCCGTTCCTAATGATATCGAGTAGTTTCGGTGACTCAATTTCATCTGAACTTCAGCGCAATTTGTGCAAATTGCTCTGTGAAGGAGTTTAGACGTTATCTACACTGGCTTCCACATTTGGTTATAACTTACTGTAAGTTGTATTTAACAAGATATTATCTGCCTCTGTGAAACAAATTTAATAAAAACTCGCTTCTATATGCTGTCATTTGATCGAGTACTAATGTATCTATACTAACATATAAAGCTGAAGAGTTTGTTTGTTTGAACGCGCTAATCTTAGGAACTATGCTATATAAAACATAGCTCTGTGACTAATACAAGCGTAAAATACAGCGGGAAATGTAAAAAAAATGGGAAAATTATTGATCTGCAAAAACGGTACAAGATATCCAAAACATATGTATGAAAGAATGATTCCTCTTTAAATGATCTAAAAAAATATGTCTATATTTTAAGAGTAACTTGCAAGAAGGAAGGGAAGAGACGTGACCGACGTCGTGGGTTTTTAAAGATGAAGGGATTTGCAAAAACGAATTTTGATGCCCAAAATATGTTCTTAGCGGACGAAGTCGCTGAAACAGATAGAGTTATAAAAATGGGCCGATAGTTTGATTCCTAGCAAATGTCTGTAATTTAAAGCCTGTCGTCGGAAAAAACTGAAATCTCAGGAAATTGGTGGGAGGAACATTGAAGTTCGGCCGGAACCACCAACTTTTAATCGATGAAAAGTCAAAATGGCGATAGCCCTTCCAACGTTACAACAATCCAATAGTATTTACAAAAATTGTTTTCCATTGGAACTTACTATGATTTAGTTATGAACATATACTACATATTTGAAACAACTCATTCAAAAGTATAAAATGAAACATTTATACCACAGATAAAAACAATGAAACTATAAACTAACATATAATTATTTTAATACCAATTATTTTAAAAGTCATACCGCATCTAAAAGTCACAATAATCATAGAGTCATATCGTACTTTTATTAATGAAATGCATAATCGATCTCAATGCTAGTGTATTACGCGATAAAAATAGATTGTTCGACGCTTCATGAATATAATTGTGAACTACACTCTTCAGGAAGTAACATCCAGTTCGGGATTTTAGAAAAATGTTACCGGCAGTTAAGCGTGTCTTTTCTATACACAATATTCTGTTCTTGCGCCTGTTTTTCGGTCATTACTATGAATTTTCTTCGTCAAAAACTGTGCGCGATTTCTTCAAAATTTTATGCATTGGCTTTGTAATTGTGAATGTGTCTCTGATCTCTCTATTTCTTGAGCAAAGTCATATACACAGATTCTATGTTATACTGTTGCTGACTCGTTTTACTGTCAACGTTTTGTTCGCATTGCGGCACAAACAAAACTTTATCACTCGATTTTACTCCAATATATCAACCCTAGATAAAACTACTAAGTGTGATTCGCAGGAGATTATATCTACAGTAGTTATTGTTTTACTTCAGACAGTCAAAATCTCAATAATCTGTTTTCATTTAATTAACAATTCGTTCATATCGACGGATTTTCCGAAAATATTCATGGAGGTTTCACAAGGCTTAACACACTTGCCCATAGTTATATTATTCGAGATAATGTGGCGTCGAATGGCGTTCTTGCACGAGAACTTGGTTCCTAAGTTAACTGAAGACACGGATGTTGAGGAGAAGATGCTTTGCTTAAGGAAGTTTTTGCACGTATATAAAACATTACTGGATAACGTAGACATGATTTATAAAACTCTTGTGATGTTGGTGAGTATTAAACTTTTTATCCGAGAACAGGAAACCAAAGGAAAGTGAGTACGTTATTATATGTATTTTTCCTTTTGGATCTTAACTACTATAACGATTTAGAAAAAACGCGTTAACGATAGTGCGGAAAGAATAGATTATTTATTTTAGGGGCTTTTTTTAAAGTGAAACCACAAAAAAAACGGTATAGCGATTAGATTACACTTGCTTGTTCTCTACTATAGATCATCATCAAGAAATCCATGTTTTTTTTACGGAGTCATGATGAAAGGTAAAATACCCTTTAACATCTTAACTGTCTCAAAATGCGCTTTATGAAATCCATTGACTGAAATCGATTCACAAATTTTAACTTCGCGGCCTTTGCCATCTGTTGATGAGGGTCTGTGACCCTGACAAGATTTCGACATTACAACCATCCATTTATAAATAAAATTTTTTAGGGGGTAAATTCGTACTTTGACATTTAAAACAATTTCAGACATTCATAGATGTGGTATACAGCTGCATAAAAATATTGACTGATGTCTATTTGGGTATATGCATTATTATATTTGAAAAGGTAATTATTTGATTAAAAATTTCTTGTAAAGTAATGTTAACACAATAACATTTTCATAATTTCAAAAGTCAATGCAAATTGTGCACATTCGATAAATTACTTTTAATGGTTTAAAACACGATATACTCTAATGATGACAGCGGGTCTTAAACCGTTAAGAGTGTTATTCGAGTTAATGTTCTTAATTTATAAAGGATTTCTTCCCTTTAAGAAAATGCAACCGTTGTCGCTTATGATACTAAGTTGTGCAGCCATTGACTTTACTGTTTTGTCTTGGGGCCCAATATTCCTTGAGATGACGCAGAATGAATGTGAGAAAATAAAGGCAGCGATTTCTTCCGAATTAATAGTGAAGAGAGGTGAGATCAGAGATATTTTTATACCTTACTGCCCGCGACTTCGGTCATAGGGTAGAATTTTTAATTATTATTGCGTATTTATCGCAGCCAATCCATGTTGCAAGTGCTACTTTCTCACCGCCGCAACATTCTCACCTCACATCACTCCTACTCTAACTCCCACTCCCACCCCCACTCCTATTCTCAAAAAGCCAAAGAAGAAAGTTTCAATGATCTATCTTCAAAAACCACAAATTTCCATACAAACTTTCATCCCCCCCTTTTAACCCATTACAACCCCCTTTTCGCTATAAAAAGTAAAATGTAGCCTATGTTCTTTCTCAGGGTCTAGACCATCTGTGTACCAAATTTCATTCAAATCCGTTCAGTAGTTATGACGTGAAAGAGTAACAGACAGACAGACAGAGTTACTTTCGCATTTATAATATTAGTAAGGATGAACGCTGAACTATAAACGCGGCAAGCCTTCTATTATTGGAGACTCTAATAATTTGATATTGTTTCTGACAAGTAACGGTTTAAAATGCAATATATGTTAGTTAAACTTGTTTGAAAATTATTTTAACTGCGGCTCGACGTTGAAATAATTGTAAATAAGTTTAACCCGTACATTTCGCGTTTTAAACCGTTAGAAGAGTTTTACTTAAATGTGTACTACTCGCGTAAATTATATTATTTTAGTAGAGGGCAAATATGGTTAATTACTTCAAAATGATTAAACAGCCTCACAAAAGTGGCTACTGAAGTGATCAAATGAACTAATACAGTAATTTTTGTTGTAGAAAAGAGTTACCGCGACCAACTATATACAACATTAATGTATTTGGATGAACGACCACCTTCCTACAACATCTGGCACATTTTGCCCCTGAACTTCAGAATGATTATAGTTTTGTTCAATCTCCTCGTAACTTACGTTATTGTTCTTCTTTCATTTGAGATTTAGAGTACATTATATGAGGTTTTCGACGGCACCTGCGAAATGCTAGCTTAAAATTGGATTTTAAGCTAAGTAGTTAAGATTTATTTAGATTGAAATAAAACCTAGTAATATATAGTTGTTATAGTAGTGTATTTTTTTAAATACAATGTACTGGCACGCGGTTTTTTCTTGTTACTTATCTTACCATCGTTTTCAACCGATTAGACGATTAGTATTAATGATATACAAAACATTTTGTTTTGTATATCATTCATACTAACTCACAAATTTTTTCAAGCACAACTATGAAAATTATAAAGTTGATGGTTGACAAGGGCCTTTCAACTTCTTTACATCAGTATGCGTTTAGACAGCGTTAGTATTTTTGGAAATTCTCTTTTTTTATGCTTAGGTAATAGAAGAAACGTGATCTTTCAGTCTCCTCAATATGCAGTTTTAGCTGTGGGTTCAGATATTTTATATAGATATAAAATATCAGTGTCAGCGACTTCGTCTGCGTCGAGTTTGTTTTTGCAAACCTCGTCCACGTCGACCCGTCGTTCGTGAAAGTTTTTGCAGCGTACATAACGGAAACCCACAATGAAGAATAAATATCCCCGTTTCTTTTACATTTCCCGCTGTTTTTCGCTGCTATAGGTCACATCGTGATTTTAACAGCCTTACTCGATAAATGTTCTAACGAACACATATTTAAAATATTTTTTTAATTCGAACCAATAGTTCTCGAGATTAGCGCGGGCAAACAAACCAACTCCTCAGCTTTATATATTAGTATATAGATATTTGTCATAATTCCCGGTTGATAAGGAATTGATTTAACCATAGAACATGAATAAATAAGCATAACAACGTTTGATTCAGGAGCAACTAACAGCACTTAGTCAATTACTGCCTCAGGCGAGGATTCTGTTTGCAAACAGACATGATGTTGCGCGGTTATGTACCTGCTTCATGTTAACCAAAGCCTATAATTAAGTAATGAGTGTAACTAGATATAGAGGTTAATTTAATATAAATAGGTCGTAATTTCACCCTCTACGCACGGTTTGAATTTAAACACAAGAAATGGTTTTCAATAGATAGATATCAGAAATGTATTTTGTGGTTTTAAAATACAATTATGCAGCAACCACTAATTATAGTAAAAATAACATTATATATGAAGGTGGTAAAATAAATAATGACCTTTACCTATAAGTATTAAAAGAATAAGATGAATCAATGAATTAAAACAAATTAAAAACATTATATTCTTAGCACTGTTTGAAATATTAAATAAGGAAAAAAAACCTAAAATATGCGTCGATGTTGCACCAGCTTGCGAGTACCTATTAAAAAAAAATTGATTATATTTTTTTTAATACGACTCGGGCAGGAATTGAACTGGCATCAACAGCGTTCCGTGCTCTAACCAATTGAGCTACGAAGTCCCTATTTTTCATTATTATTTACTAATTAAAGCAATGCAGTTTTATAGCTAAGATCAAAACGAATTGTGTGTTTGTGTAATTATAGTATTGTTTAAAATTGTTTGCTTTTTGACTTCGTACCTACAACATAATATGTACTTTATATTATTGTGTTTACGCTTAAGTGAAATTTATTTCTTGGGTAAATAAACGTCTTGAACCTTTAATGGAAATTGTTTCGTTTTATTATTAAATGTCAACCTATTGTTAATCAAAATATTTAACGATTAAAGAATCTTCATTTGCAGTAAGAAAAATTTCTTTAATATAATTCTTCGAGCAATCGAGGAGCTAACATGTCCTAATGATGACTATTTTTGTATCTAGAATACTAACTATATTTTTGGGTTCACATAACATAATACAAACAGGATGCAATATTAAACTGTTCAAATTCACTGATACCATTCATTTGAGCTATAGCGTCACATCAAAGCTAACTAAATTCCATATTTACTTAAACCTTAAATGTTGCCGGTAAAGTGTATATTCCTATAGCAAAGTACAGTCACGACTAGTCATATGTGATTTATTCAATACAAACATGCCTTTTGAATGTCGAATGCGGTAAGCAAACATGATTTGTAAAGAGATTAATTAAGCGATAAAATATTTAATGTTATCTGATTTTGTTACAATATTCTCATAAAGCCGAATACTAACAACATCATTATATTGTATATGTATATGTCACATAAAAGTATTTTTTGTTTTTCAATACGAAAGTCTTTGGTGATGCCCAACATTTTTGATGTTTTATTATTAAATGTAAGTTTGTTGTGTATTTATAATATGGCTTTCAAAGTGGTATAAAACCAATACAACATTGTCCTAGAAATGAATAACACGAAAAGCGATGAAATGAGATATAAGTTTAATAAAGTGAAGTAGATTGTCCTTGTCGATATAATTATGAAAATGTAAGTTGCTCCCTACTACTTTTGTAGATAAGTCTACTTCGAATCGAAAATGTTATCGTGTCTAATACGTTTCGTATCTCTAAAAAAAAATTTTGTTTTTTCGCCTCTTCTTCGGGCATTATTAAATATGATATTAAATATATTTAAATGTGTACTACTCGCGTAAACTATAGACAGTATTTAGTAAAAAGTAAGTTAAATAGAAATACTAAATAAATGTTTTCAGACATTACTGGAATTTGTGTATAGCTTTATGCTTTATTAAAATATTAGTCGATGAACACTTTGCTATCGTTTTAATGATCAACGAAAAGGTATGTTACTAGTATATTGAGTTTTAAACCTTTTAAATTGTTTTTTTTCTTGTAACATGCGTCAATATTTTCCAGAGCATACAAAATTTGACATTGGCTTATTATTTATTATTTATTTAGTTCGGTCTTAGACTTCGCAGCTCTGAGTGTGGGTACAATATTCCTTGAGAAGACATTAAAAGAACATGAAGATATGAAATCCGCGATTTCTGCAGAGTTGATGGTGTTCAAAGGTATGTACGGGTATGGGTTCGAATCCTGCTGAAACAGTAAAAGTAAGGTCGGATAGGGCTAGACTTAGATAGTGTAGTCCACCATCTTGATCTTTTAATAAAGTCGATCGGTAACAGCCATTAAAATGTCCCATGTCCCAGAGGGAACGGCATGTGTAAGTAATATGTATAGGCCTGTATATAATAAAAAAAATACGTTTTTCTTTCTTTCAGATACGCAAACCTACACGTGTCTGGAGTTTTTAGACATTCGGCCACCTTCGTCCACCATCTGGCACATTCTCCCCATGAACTTCTAAATTATAGTCATTCTTTTGGACCTTATTGTAACTTATGTTATTTTTCTTATTTCTTTTAAAATTTAGGGAAACTACATTAGTTCGACCAATTGTCGCACAAGACGGATCGCCAGGTCGCGTCCCATCTATAAAATTATAATAATAGTTAGAAAACTGTCTCACTTAATAATTTCGTTAGAAGTAGTTATTTTAAAGTAGTAATTTAAATAACAATTCATCATTAGTTTTATATATAGTTTTTAATTACAATTTGAGTTGTATTAGTGTAATATTTTGTTCGGACCGAGAATTACAAGAAAAAGAACAACAAGTGTTGTTCTATTATATAACTACCATCCAAATCCCCGCATTCAGGCGAGCTTGAAGGGGTGGTCGAGTGATGCTTCTTTCGGCGCAGCCATGGTCTACACGCAAATCAAAAAGTGAAGACCCTGGGTCACCATACAAAATAATAAAAAAAAAATTGTACTTCATCATTTACTCCAACTTCTTTATATATCCCCGAATGGTTAAAGCAACATGTTACTTGTAATAGGGCTTTATTTAATAAAAAGAACAACAAACCACAGACGACCCTTAAAAACATAGCAATAATAAAAACACTTAACAAACCTTTAAAAAAAATGTGGAATTAATTAGATGTGCCTTTTTTTTAATGGGTATTACAATAGTTTGTGACATGTATGAGCTAGATTAGTCGTTACTATTACAATGTTTATGAGGGCAGTTAGCTTTCGGTTATTATAAACTTTACGATCGGGATGTGCTTCGAATTAGTTATAGTTTCTTCTTGGCTTAACGTTTGTATTAGCGATATACGTGTGCTCTTTATTTGTTGTTTTATTCCTTTTTTAATGATCGTGGAGAAAAGACAATAGCCCAGCCTATACCATCTAAACAAGATGAACTGATTAAAAAATTAATAACATGTTGACCCCGGTGGAGATTGAACCCGTAGATTATTTGCCGTGCTACCATTACCCCAACGAGCCCATAGTCTACTACGAGCTATATCCGTTAAAGTTAATCTTATTACTTAAATATATTAAACAATTTGTATGTGTAGCTTTCACAATAAATAAACTTAATAAAATCCTAACTAATAACTTACTTACCATATTGCGAAAAAGAATTACAGTGCACAGCAACCGAAGTCATTGTTGTAAATTTAGGAACTTGTCTAGTTTACGTTCTGTCATAGTCAGATATACAAATACTAGTAGTATTTGTATATCAGCAAGTCTGTTGATATAAAAATGCTGATAAAGTTAATTTTTACAATAATCATTATATTCAGGTAATCAATGTTTTTCATAAGCGTAAAGAGGCTTTTTTGATTCGTCATCACGAGCGAACGGCATCGTCAGGAGATTTTGTTAGCTCCTCGATTGTTCGAAGAATTATATTAATATCATTTTCTATAACTTATAATAAAGCTATGTCCAAATGCTATTAAATAAAATTTTCATAGAAAATATTTTAATTATAAAAATGAAAAGCGATGAAATTAGATATAAGTTTAATCAAACGGAGTAGTTTGTCCTTGTCGATATAAACATGAAAATGTAAATGGCTTCATACTTTACATGAAGTGGATAGTACTCTAACAATCGAAAATGTTAGCATGTCTAAAACGTTTCCTATCTCTAGAAAACATTTTGTTTTTTCGCCTCTTTTTCGGGCATTATTATGAGTTCTCTACATCGAAAACTGTGCGTTTGTTCGTAAAATTATACTGTATTGCATTTGTACTAATCTGTTTTATTCTGTTCTTGTTTATCGGTGATGTAACTCCAGTTCACAGGTCTTACAATTGTATACCCGTTGTTCGTTTTTTAATCAATGCTTTCGCTTCTTTTTGGCATAAACAGTCGTTTATATTAAGGCTTTGCGCGGGTTTCAAAGCCTTCGACAATGTTATGAAGTGCAACCATTTCCCCGTTATATCAGTTGTAGCGATTTTATCTTCGTTAGCGTTGACAACAATTATGGATTTGTTCACCTTCATTGTTTATTCCGAGGCACCCGCGTCCTATGCCGTAGTTGTAAAAATTATAGAAATTGCGCAAGATATCTCTCACCTACCTATTGCGATATTGTTTGAGATGTTATGGTTTCGAATGAGGTTTCTGCACAAGTATTTGCGGGCTCAACTCACTGAAGATAAGAATGTTGAAGAGAAATCTATTTGCTTGAGGAAGTTTCTATATATGTACAGGTCGTTGTTGGATAATGTTGAGAATGTGTTTAGACCTCTGGCGGCTTTGGTGAGTACTAATCAGAACAAATATTGTTATCATTTGTATTCGTCCGTTTTCACAGTGAATTTTGTATCTTTACGTTATATGTTGCTGTTCTGGATATGTGTATTATCTGTGGAGTTTGGCTTAGTTTATTTTCATTAATAAAAAGTACCATAATTTTAAGTAAAATGTGACCCCTAAAGCTATGGCTGGTTTTTATAATTTAAACGTTATAAGTTATTTTTTAAATAAAACACTTTAACGGTTTAAAACGCGATTTATATTGCAAGAATTGACTAACTAATTAGTTAATTCTGCAAGGACCCGGCAAGTTTCACCAAATACCATTCAACGGACGGATGGCGCTAGCGTAGCAGTTTTTAGTTTGACGTCAGAGACACCCCCCATCTCTAGTCTCCCCGTGACCGCGGCTGCTGCAACACATCCGAAACATCGTGCCGTCGTTAAAATGAAACGCGTTTAAACCGTTAAAGTGTTTTATTTAAATGCGTACTACTCGCGTAAACTACAGACAGAGTTAAAAGTTCATTTCAATTTAATGTTCGAATATTTTAAAAAAGAAGTGAAGGTTTTCGACAAAGCGGCTATGTCGATACTTTACACTACAACTTTGACAGTAGTTTCTAGAACGGCCTGAGAGATCTTGTAAAACACTATTTAAAGGTTTAATACTTTTCAGACATTACTGGAGGTTGTGTATAGCTATATTAAAATATTATCTGATGTACACTTTGCTATCGTTGTGATAATCAATGAAAAGGTAAGTTATTTTTTTTATTGTTTGCGTTTTAATCCTTAAGCATTTATATAATATAGGTCAATATTTTCCAGAGCGTACGAAATTTAACACTGACTGTATTTCTGGGTTCGGTCTTAGACTTCTCAGTTCTGAGTGTGGGTGCAATATTCCTTGAGAAGACATTAAATGAATATGGAGGGATGAAATCAACAATTTCTGCGGAATTAATGGTGCTCAAAGGTATGATTTCTAATTCTGATGAAACTGTAGATTTTTCTTGATGAAACAGTAGATTTAGTCAGACAGAGCACAAAAGTATGGGCAAGAAAGGTGACATTCCTATAAAGTCGATTAGTGACAGATTATACGCCCTTTTTAAAAATGTATTTAACTCTTTTGGCTCAAAAAATGAAAGAATTATTTAAAATCTTGATTTTTTTCACAGATAAGCAATACCGCGAGCAAATCTACACTTGTCTGAATTATTTGGAGGTTCGGCCACCTTCGTACACCATCTGGCACATTCTCCCCATGAACTTCAGAATGATGGTCATTCTTTTGGACCTTATTGTAACCTACGTTATTGTTCTTATTTCTTTTAAAATTTAGAATTTAAACCATTTTTATTCGGTCGCCCAATTGTTAAAGCACAATACGTGTTCAAATTTTACACTTGCAGTTGGAATATAACATTAGATAGACCACTTTTGACGGCTTAAAACGCGATAACTTATTTTTAACATAATTTAAGTTCGCGGCCTTGTCGCGTTTTAACTAAGCTGATAAATTGTGTTTTATTTAAATACTTGCGTTATATACATACTTACAATGTTATTAAGAAAGCCTTATCACTAATTATTCACGGTCAGAAATCGTTTTTTAAAATAATTAGACTAGAAAGTAAGTCCTCAACGTTTTCATGCGACATAAAGCTTAGATCCTTTGTTTAATAGACAAGTAAGAATATATTTTAATGAGTGAGTTATGAGTAGAATTAATATAAATATCTTGTTCGGATGGAGAATAAAACGAACTAAGAAAATAACGCACAGTGCGTTCGTCTTTTTGACAATGGTTCTAGAATATCTAAAAAAATTAACAAACCATCAAGCGAACCTCTTTTTGTTCGCTTTCCTAAATTAAAAAAAAACACCAAACCACGGACAGATCCTTAAAATGGCATAGCAATAATAAAAACACTTGACAAATCTTTCAAAAAATATAGGATTAATTAGATATGCCTTTATGACAGTTAATGGGTATTACAATAGTTTGTGACATGTATGAGCTAGATTAGTCGTTACTATCACAATGTTTATGAGGGCAATTCGTTAGCTGTCTGTTATTATAAACTTTACGATCGGGATGTGCTTCGAATTAGTTATAGTTGCTTCTTGGCTTAACGTTTGTACCTATTAGCAATAAAGGTGTGGTCTTTGATGTTGATTTATTTGCTACAACTTATCAATTAAATTCATAAGATGGTAAATAATAATGAAACCATGGCTTAACGTGCTTTAAAATGTCGCTCTTTCTTGTTAAATAATTGTGTTTGTTTTTTACATGCGATAAGTTTTATATCATATTATTGTGTACTTTATGGTATTATATAAAATTATTCTTTCCCTCTACCAATATTATTATAGTTTTAATAAACTAGCCAAGTTTTGAATCGATGTTTAAAATTTCATAATCGATCTCTTCAAATCCTTAATTGGATCTATTTACAGAATAGTATGTTTATGGTAAATTCCACATTATGTACCTTACTGAAAATGACGTAGAAACTTAATTCGACCGCACTTAGTGAATTAATGCCCGAAGCGAGGGCTCTATTTGCTATCAAGTATGGTAAGGTTTCATATGAAGTGATTGTTAATTTAAGTGTAATTAATACAAGGTTATACTGACGTTCATCGTAACAGACTGTAAACGTAGGGAAATGTGGAACAAACGTGGAGAATTATTCATCTTTAAGAGTTTCCGTTGAGTTCCCAGCGAAAACGGTTCAAGATACCAAAAAACAGGTACTAAGACGCTGACACAGCTAGTGACATTACAAGATCGTTTTGAACTAAATAAGATGTTTGTTAAAGAGGATCTTATATATACCGCTCATGTTAATACAAATTTAAAACAAAAGTTATCTCTACATTCATTAACTGTAAGTTGTTGAAACAATTACGAAGGCAAAGCGAAGACAAGCGTACCGGTGCTAAGGAGTCTGCAAAGCAAACGTGTCATAAGCAATATTAAATTCTGCAAGTTGGAGCGAATGCAAGTCCAAGAACATTAGCGTAAGTTACGTAAGTAACAAGACTTGTGCATTTTCATAACGAGAAGCTACGAAGATGTATCGACGGTATGGATGTGGCATTACATTTTGTGCTCACTTATTGCGCGTTACGTATGACCACTAAGATAAGATAAGTGCTAACGACGATGCTACTGTTCGTCGACCGTCGTAGCATTTTAAGCAGATATATGCTTGTGTTTGTGACGTCGTTTGTGTCCAGTCGCTTAAAATTACATACTTTTTCGGTTTGTTTTTTTTGTTGAGTTTCCCGTGGTCATGTCGTTAGTAGGCATCAAATTTCTGCTACAGCTCTCGGTATAGTTGATTGGCATGAGAAATACTTGTAAAGAGCAAGTGCGGTCATGTTGTAATAGAGACTACTTTTGAGAATTTTAAGTATACTTCATATAGTAATAACCTGTATTATTATTTCAAGTACCTACAGAGGCTTTAGGCGAATTCATAATATAATATAATATAATATAAGCAAAATAACTTTACGTTTGAAATGAGATTATACTACGACACAGATCTCATAAAAATAATATCATTATAAAAATAGTTGCAATATTAAACATTTATAATTTTAAATAGTATTTGTCATTCCTTGGGTAAATATTTATGTTAGTTCTTAGTATCTTTGTTTCTGCACATCCATTTTTATGTGTTCATGTTTCTTAGTATAAAACGTGCCTCTAAAATCGAAATACGGATTCGATGAACTCCGAATGCATAGAGAAGCGAAATTTATGATTAATGTATCAGAATCGTGGCAAGCTGAATTACTTTGCATATATTCCACGAAACTTCGCCATTTTAACATTTCACCGACATAATGCACTGTGGCGGGTCAGTTCCTTTGCCAAAAATACTTGGAATTCATTAATTATTATATGTAACTTTTGTTAGGAATATTTTCTTGAAAGTTGTGACAAATTCGTGGTGGATTTAGTGATAAGATGTGTGATTTAGATAGCTAAAAATATTATTTTAATCGAATAAATTCTATGAAAATTTAAGAACGCAAAATAAATATTAAAATAGAAGGTAAAGATGGGCTTTGGTGTATCCATTAGAAATTATTTCAACTAACACTTTGAAACTGTCAAATAAGTTTAACTAATATATGTCGCGTTTTAAAACGTTGAAATGTTTTATTTACAAACCTAATTTCCGTATGTTATAGTAATAACTAGGTTAAGTTATAATTTCAACGATGAATAGATCTATAACGATAAACAAAAATATAATTTTTAAATTTAGCTAAGAGCAAATTGTAAAGCAATTATTTTGCTATCTGGAAAACAAATATTAAACTATAAAGCTGTTATTTCCGCTAAAACAGCTATTAAACGATTTATAACTAAAATCAACTATTTTCCAAACCGTTAAAAACCAAATCTCAGTGTCGTAAGTGACAATAGTCCATATAAAAAGCGTCGAGCCATAAACTGAGGAAATACGATTAAACGTATTCATGTGTATAACGAGATATAGCGTGTTAAACAGTTATAGCGCATAAAACTGTTTCCTAACTGACGCCACGTTATTGCCACTAACCGTTTAATGTCAAATTTTAACGCTTACACGTGATCTGCCTCAGGTACCGGAAGCTTTGTGTAATCTATACGTACGTATACTTATAATTATTTGTATATATATAGCAAACAACGAAATTCCTTAAATATTATCATATTATTAATTATTGTGAAGAAAAGTGACCGTCTATTTTTAAATATTAGCGAGTGTTTATCAATTTAGGTTTTTACTCTATCATATTTTTACGGGCTAACTAATTAATTTATATATCTTTTTAAACATATTACACTTCGACTGGAAATCAGGATATTAAATGAGTGGTAAAAATATCGAAATTCTGCCCGGGGCACGAACCATGAAACGAACGAACAGATGAAAATGTCGTAAAGTTTAATCGCGTTGGAAATCTACGGACTGAAACTTTCGGTTTCAGTCCGTGGATTTCCAAATATCTAAAACCAAATTAAGGGGACAGCACATCATGCTTAGATGTTATATGGCTGGAATAATTCACCTACCATCAAGAGAACCCCGTGCTCATCTCCTCTAACATAAAAAATAAAGTAGAGCAAAGGACTAGACGCTATACATAGTTTCTATGTATAACTTAATTTTTGTGAGGCTATAGACTTACAGGAGTTAATATCATGCCTAAAATCTATTGTCCAAACCAACGGTCAAAACAAATAATTAAAAGTCTCGTTTATTCTAAAAAACCTAAACAAATATCGCTTCAGGGCGTAACAGAGGACAGAAATAAAAACGGAAATCGCTCAATTACAATTTAGCCTTTGGATATAGAAACAAACAGTGGATCAATTTTACGGTCTGATTGACTTTGTTTGACTTCGCGTCATTGATAATTATATTATTTTTGTGTATATTGTCAAACAGTTTAGCCAGAGTTAAATAAAAACAAGACAATTAAATAGAATGCCGTGGTTATCAACTTGATGCCTTAATTTCCAAGCATGTTTGTCAGACATTGCAAAGTGCTTTGTATCCAAAACAACTAGACATGAATCATTAGATTATTGTTCACAGAGGTAATATATGCTGACTGTACGCTCCTTCTGCGTATAAACTAATCGAATTAGCTCCGTCTTGTCTTATGTAGCATGTCTAAATACAATTCGGAACACATTTAAGACAAACATAAAATACTTCTTTTAAATTATGAATAAATTATCATCATTTGTACGTAAAAAGACAAAAATTTGAAAACAAAAGTTGTTTTTAAAAATAACCATTATTTTTATCGAATGAACGGATTTAATTAGAGCACTGTAGTAAATAAAATTGTATATTAAGTACATTAATTACAAAATTGTATTAATAATTAATTAGAATTAGACAAATGCAGTGAATAAATACTTTGAGATATTTTTTATTATGTTTTTTTACGCTCTTTGTTCATTTCTGAATCACATTGGAAAATGATAAATCTCACTAACTCTCATGTTCTAATTGGTAATATACAAGAAATGATCGGAAATAGTGAAGAAATAAATCTATTTCCACATAAAATGATAGATGAATTGGAATAATACGGTCATCTATAAATTATAATAAATATCACTCTATGCATGATCGTTTATAAAGAATTGCCAAATACAAGTACATATTTCTTATTCTAATGTTTTATTCAGTGGGCGCCAGTAAATAAGTTTAGTTCGGACAAAACGCTCCCAAGTGACACAGATACACAAATGTTGCCATTTTAGAAAAGCCTCTATAAATCTAATTATAAAAATTGAACCTTATTCCAGTCTAATACGGCTCTATATTCTGTAATGCTTGTTTTATAAATGTAAGTATGGTGATAGTATTCTTTGCGAGGGAAACCGGTGATTCGTCAAAGTCTCGTATATTTATCGTTTTAGTTGAATTTTATCGAACTAATAGGTTCGGAGATAAATTTACGATTGGTAGAGTAAACGTGGAAAGGGTTTTATTGTATTGCTTGAATGTATTTATTATAGAGACTTATTGCTTCATTTTCGGATTTATGGTATGTGGAAAAATGTATTTGGAATATCAGAGCACATTGAGCGTAATAAAATAATTCATATCATGTTTTATAATATTACTGTCATACATAAAGGTAAACATATAAATTCTACTTTAATAATATATTGTAAAGTGGAAAAAAAAATTTTTTTTGACAGACATAGGTGATATAACCCAGCCTACACCATCCAAACAAAATGCGTTGTCAACATTTTGTCTTTGGATATTCGGAAATCCACAGACTGAAACCGAAACGCGATTAAGCTTCACGGGTTTTCTAAGGATGGGGCTTCTATATTTTAACCACCCATTTAAAATTCAGATTTCCAACATCATGTTTGCGAAAAATTAAAAATTTTAAACATGTTGGACTCGGGATCGACCCCAAGACCCATTGATTATCACCCCTACATTCCTACCATTAGACCAACGCGCCCGAGTAAATAATACTAAGTATCTAAAGATGAAATGTAATTTTTTAAATGTTTACATTATTAAATACAAAAACACTTAATGTACTGAAAATAGATATAAAGTTCTAAAAAATATTCTATTCTCATAGTCTACTAAAAAAAGTAGTATTATTCTACAATGTTAAAATATCATGTAAAATTTTATTTGAACCCTTCTTGTGGTACCCGTTTTAATTTGGCCAGAATAATTTTATTTCGCCTGTCCGTTAAAATGGCTATTAGTCCCCGGTGCAGAAAAATTAATTAGTATTTCTTAAACATCTAACGCTCCCGTTTGCCAACATCGTGGGAAATTACAGCGCTAATGAGACTTTACGTTTTAGTTAGAAATTCTTTTTGAGTGGGGAATTTTACGTTTTGTACCCTAGAGAGGGAAATTTAAAAAATATATATTTTTAAGTAATTATTACAACAATTGAAGGGATTTAGAATGCAACTATTAATTTTTTTAACAATGTTATTGCACATAAAGGCACTTAAATTTAAAAATCGAAAATAAATTAATAACCCGTCTCGTTTATTTCTGTTTTAGAAACCTTCTTTAAAGTGTTTTAGTCGTTTTAAAAGAAGATTTACTCACATTACAATTCTTGTTTTCATATTGATGATGCATGTTAATATGATGATAAAGAAACTTTAAAATGATTTAAGAACTGTGATGACTTAACGTTTAAATGGACAAATAACTACAGGTAGCTCTTACATTGCGGCTGATTTCACTTGAATTCCCGAATTATTAATGATCAATAATAAATAAATAAATAAGATCAAGTGACGTATCAAGAGCATACATAAATTTTCAATTGACAAAACACACAAATAAGACTTTTGAATCGGTAGAATTCTTTGATTTATTTCTTATTTTCTTATTCTTTTCGTTTTTACAACCAGCCAGTTGTTATATTTTTATAACCAGCCAGTTAAATTGTCATTTTGGCCTGATATAGAACATATTTGCTATGAAGCGTAGGTGTACCTACGACGTAGAAGTACGAATGTAAGCAACAGATTATGTACCTACAACTTAGTCTCGACTAAAACTACTACTTCTACTAATATGTTACATAGAGTGAAATGTTAATTCAGTAGTTTTTCTACATGGGTTTACAACATTAGAACTCACCAAATCTATGATTGCAACAGACGTTCAAAGCCTGGACCACAGCGCTTATCGAACTAGATGACGAGACCTTGGTGTCAACATTCTTCGATATTTCAGAACCAGGATCTCTACTCTAACACAATGCTATGCAATCATTGAACTAGAATTGTGGTAAATTTTTTTTTTAAAATTTTTGACTTTTATAACAAAAGGTGCTTTATTCCAATTTTTTAAATCTTGAACTTCCTGCTAACCTAATTAGCAAACATTGAACTAGAATTCGCGTTATTATTTGATAAATGACTATTTCCAATTGTATGTATACGTGTATTGCTGTAAGAATAATAAATAAATAATAAGTTGGTAGATCTCATCTTTTATGCCCGATTTGTACGTTCAGCGAATACGACTCCAACTTCCTTCTAAAACGCAAAGCCCCATGTCATCAACAAATACCCACCATTAGTACTAAAATAGTGAAGCCATTGTGAGCTTTTATCGTGGCTAAAGCGATCGCCAGACTGTGAAATGTCCTAATATTTATCAACGTGTGTACAATACTAGGAATTTTGAATAAATCAGTTTTTGGAGCGAGCTCTATGCTGACATGAATACTGAATATTTTTGTACAGTTTACTTACTGAATAGCTGAGAACGTGAATACCGTTGGATACAATATTTTTTCACGGGCACAATAGATTGGCATATACCGCTGCTCAGTTATTAATTGTTACATAGCGACAGTAATCCCAGGTTCGTATCATCGGTAAATACAAACATGATCGATCAATCATTTGATAGTATATAACGGCCAGTAGTGAAATACGCTCGAAAATATATGACCAGTGAAATAAATATTGTATATAATTTATCTTAATGGTCTTGGTAAGGTCCTCGGTCAAATCATATGACAGCAATTGGAATAGCAGACACAAAAATGAATCCGCTATAAGCATTATGAAAGAAAACGAGATTTTACGTTTATACCTATATTAATTTACAATTCTTTATAAGACTAAAATAAAAAATTAATTTAATTTTTCATCCTTTTATTCTTAGAGATTTAAAATCTAGACAACTGAACATTGTAAGAAGAGTCATCACAAAGAAGATGGGTGATCAAGTCAACATGGGGCAATAATGAGGCCAAGAAACAATAAAATCTAAGGCGTGAAGCAATAAGAATGACAATATTAATTACCATTAGAAACTACTCTCTATTGAAATCGAATTGCAATCTTAATCCACACCAATAGAGATTAGTTTCCCAAAGCACAATAGATTAATACAAGAAGATATCTCCCATACCGAGGGACGGAAGAATGCCCAAATATATGGTGTTTTAGGTAATTAAATGTCACATAGATCTGAAATTAATGATGTGTTACGACATGTTGCGACACGGGACTTTTATCTTTCCGGTGTGTATGTCAAATATATTGAAAATCGTTGCCTTTAGATACATAATGTTTATTATTTATTGTAGCTGAAATAGACATTTACTTATTTATTACAGCTCTATTATTATACATACAAAAAACTACAAGAGATAAAAACTTACGTACCAACTTATAAATAAAATGCCCTTTTATTATTAATTTTTTTAATAACCGACCGGTTTCCTGAAGATATCGATCTACTCCGGCAACCTGAAGTAAGGACAAAAATATAATAAAAAGGTTAATTTATATTTTTTAACTGTATGCTCCTATATATTGCATAAATATATTTCCAATATCATGACTTTAAACTCTTGTGGTCCTAATAAATAGAACACTTAAAGGTTCAATTTTTTTATAAACCGTCCACCCATCTTGTCCCCTATGATTGCAGCATAGCATCCAAAACGTCGGGCTGTAAAGTAAATTGTAAATAAATTCGCATTTCGCGTTTAAAACCGTTAAATGTGCACTATTCGCGATGACTACACACAATACTTAAGTTATTTTATATAAGTTATACCAGGCATGGCAACGTGGGATTAAAGATGGTATTTAATGTCATGTCAAATCTACGCTAGCAACATTTGTTTCTAAAGAAAACTAAAAGTAATTCGTATTATTTTTACGGTTAACACTTAATTACTTACGCGAAAATCGAACCCAGAATTTCTAACGTTACACAGTCAGTGCACGTCTATTACGAAATAACGATACAATTGCCTATGTTTCAAGATAAATTACATTATCAATTTAAAATATACTCCTTATTGAATTAAATGGAAGGCATAAATTAAATCGCCAGTGCCCTCCCGCGGGCACAATGTCTTAAGGCGCGAATCTTAAGGCAATTAATAATTATTACTCCTACTTCCGGTCGCTTCCGGAATGGCGTCGCTTCCTGGGGCCAATAGCTGACTATATCCTGATACGTTATTAACAGTTCACCAAGTTTAGAAATTAAGGAATTTATTACTGCAATATTATTTGAAACTACTTATATTTGACTTCAATTTTAGCTATAATATAATACTGTCTGTAATTTACGCGAGTAGTACACATTTAAATAAAAAACGTTAACGGTTTAAAATACGATATATATTGAAGACTGTGTCTCCCCGTGGCCACAGCTGCTGCAAAGCATCCGCACCGCCAGGTTGTAGTTAAAATAATTTTCAAATTAGTTTAATTAATATATATCGCGTTTAAGCCGTTAAAGTGTTTTATTTAATGAGAAGATTTATCGTGAAGAGTTATCCTGGACTATTTTATGTTGCGTTAAATTTAAATACTTTTTCAATAATAAATGAATGTGGAATCCATTATACCTTTTACAATTTTAAATAAAGACACACAATACTTATCCTAATTCGTACTAATCTTATAAAGATGAAGAGTTTGTTTGTTTAAACGTTAATCTCGGGAACTACTGGTTAAAATTGAAATGAGTGGAATATGTGGAAAAAGCGGGGGGGAATGATTCATTTTCAATATTTCCATTGCGTGCGCTGCGAAAACGGTTCAAGAAAAAAAATGTATGCTAGATCAACACATCTTTAAATGATTTAAAAACGTACGCATAGATCAAAACGTAAACATATACGCAGCAGTATATGTTTATATTTAAGAATAACTAGCTAGAACCGCTTTTGTGGTAGTAATTTTTTTTTAGAAACATTATTTTCAATTGTTTATCAAAAAATTAATCATGCTCACAACAAAACACGTTCGCCCAATCAACTAGTCCAACATATACATACAAATTGTAGTACCCAAGTAGAAAATGACTCGACAAACACGAAACCCTCCGCGTTAATTTATTCTTTCACCGCGTCTTATTATTTGCAAATGGTCTATTTGTCGCGACTTAACCCTTGCAATGCAGATGGGTACCAATAGACCCGGGATTACGCGCTCGCCTCAAATCGTCAAACGACGTCATTCGCTCGAAATTTATTGATAAGGACATTGACAGATATTGCCTCTGGACTCGTAAAACGCACGCAGATTAAGGGTAGGCAAATGGGACCGGTATTTGCAGGTCTCATTACGATATTTTGGGATTTGCGTGACAACAATGCCTTAAGTGGGGGGACTTGAATTGAATATTGCTGACATATACGTGTGTGTGACATAGAAATTATGCGTTGTATGTTTATCGTTTTAAATACTGTATGTCGTTACGCGAGTAGTACAGATTGAAATAAACGGGCTATAAACTTTTCGGGTTAGAAACAAATGTATTAAATTTGTTTAAAGTTACGGAAATTACGTTTAGGATGATTCAGATAAACTTAGGCATCAGAAAAGTCTTAGTATTTTTTTTTTCAATCTAAATAGTTTTTATATGCATTAAAAATATTATTTCAACGTAAACAGTAATATTATTTAAATATAACTTTTAACAGTTAAAACGCGTTAATTAGTTTAACTTATTTGAAAATAATATCACTTTAGCGGGAACGCTGTATATAATCGGGCCGTAGTTAGAAATAATTTTCAAATAAGTTTAACTAATATATCGCGGTTTAAACCATTAGTGTTTTATATAAATGTGTCCTACTCGCATAAACGATAGACAGTATTTAAGTATTATTATTTTTTTCTGACGTAGTAAATGTACTCTAAACAAGAGAGATTTGAAACCTTTTTTGAAAAAAATAACTAAGCTTATATACTGGTGATATAAAAGCTTTTCTTCTTAAAGTGTGCTATGAATATTAGACTTGGATTAATGTCGTCTTAATGAGAAGCGAACTTGTGGGTACCGGAGACGACGTGAACATATTAATTACCATCTCATATTTTATACTCTGTCGCTGAAGTGATTAATGCATGAAAAAGAACTTGCGCCAAAGCTTTTACGTAATCACCTTTTGTGTAATGAGAATGTTTTATATGGACTGTTATTTAAAACTAAAAAATTTACTGATATATGAAAAAATACCGCGACCATAGGTCAACCGTTAAGTTATTGGTGGCGGTAGGTCTTAGTTTCGAATCCCGGGACAACACTATAAATGGTCTTGGATTTAGTACTGGTGTTTGAAAAAAATATCTATCAGTGAGCGCGAGGCGGCTATATATGTCCGCCATTTGCATTTAAATTAAAAAGTTAAAAATAATCTGATGTTACGATTATGGTGTGATAAAAATAGCAATATATTTTTAATTATTATATCCTAAGACATTATTACCATTAAAACAGTTAATACCTGTACCTACTTAAACGGGTCTAGTAACAATAAGTTTAACTTATATATATCGCGTTTTACACCGTTAAAGTGTATTATTGAAATGTAGACTCGCGTAAACTACAGTCAGTATTTAAGTAACAACTTCTTTATTGTTTGAATATACTTAATTTTACTATGTTATTCGTTAAATAATCTGTTGATATTTCCATCAGAATAGTAAAATTTTTTGCTCTTGCACTTGGCGGCATTAGCAAGTTCTAGATTCACATAAGTAACCCTTAGCAAAATCACTTACAATGCCCTATTTTTTACTACCTCTCGCTTACTCGCGTCTTCGACCTATATTTATTCAGGTTAATTAAATACAATTTACGTGACATAGTTCAGCGCTCACTTGCACTTGAATTTGTTTGTGTGTTTTATTGGGTCAATTGTACCACTTATGTTTCCTGAAATGTTTTGCCTGACTCATATTAAAATCTTAGTACTATGTAAAACGCTCTTTGCTAGGCATGTTTAAAGGGAAATTAATTATTCATATAACTAATAATTAAGTCAAAATTATTCCATAAACTTAAGTTTTATAAAATTTTTTAAACACGTCAAACTGCTCGATCTAATAGTATTATAATTATATAATAACATTTTATTACTAAATTATATATCTTTATAGTACTACATACATAATAACTAACGGGTCCAACTACCCGATGTTTCGGATTTTTTGCATCCTAAACGTCCGGCCGTAGTTAACATAAAATATAAATAAGTTTTATTTAAATGTAGGTGTACATACAGGTTTAAGTATTTTAATTTCCCAAGAGTCCGCGCGTCAGGGCATTCTTATCTAATGTTATATACGGTTAGGTTCACAAATCCATAAAAAGCGTGTTGGCTATTTTTTGTAGATTTTCCATCGATCTTTTTCAAGGAAATTCAATATACTATATTTCAAGATATCGGCACTACAGATGAAAGTAATATTGTTGTATTTTTATTTTAAAATGTAAAGCTAGTGTAACCTATCAAAATGGCCAGCATTATTTTCCTATAAATTACCAAAAAGCGTCATATTTTTCCACAAATCAAAGCTAATGGAGCTTAAACTACGATTTATTTATATTACACGCATGTACAATAAATAATACAAGAGGAAAGGGTAGAACGCCTTCTCCTTTCCATATTAGTAAGTGTTGTACAGTGAATGGACAAACGGAAGGGGTAAGTCGACCCCATGTAATGGAAAAATGCTAAATTTACCGTCAGGAACTGGTCAAGGGTTCTGTCGAGGACGTTGATATTTTTACCGCTTTTGTATTTCCTTTGAACTGATTTCCTTGCAAATGTTTCGCGTAAGGCATAAGCTTATAGGGAATTCTATTAATCACTCGAAGTTTATGTAATTGGAAAGGTATCCACAGTTAATTAAACAACGTTTTGTATGCTTCACAGCAACTGTGGTCACGGGGTAGAAATGTTTTATGATGTGTCCTACTCCTGTACTACAGGTAGTACTTAGGCGAGTAGTTATTTAAACAAAAATTGAATATAACACAAAATGGAAGTTATATCTATTGACCTTAAATTTATTTTAATAGCAAAGCTGGATATAATATGACTTTCATACACATTTTTTATAGACAAAGAAACTTTTTCATTATTTTATTCCAAATTATAAATCTGTGTTGGCTTGGACCAAACCAAGGCATTGAAGCAAGAATCTCCGTTAGTCCTTCTAAGCATTTTCCGTGCAATAAAACACCGTTGATTCGACATGCATCTCAAGGGTTACGCGGTTGAGAAGTGGACTTAATTTACGATTTATTGCCACAAAATATCTCTAATGGAGAAGTTATAGATTTGGACGGTCTAAAAAAATATACTGTATATTTTTAAACTCTCTGACAGGGTAACTTTTAAAAAATTATCAAGACACGTTTAACGATTCAAAACGTGAATTATATTAGTTACTTAATGTTCTAATTTCACTTAAATGCGGCTCGACGTTTTGGTTGCTTGCCAGTAACTGTGTATTTATTATTTTTACTGAGGATTTAAGTTCTGTCATGTTATTTAAGTAATATAAGCAAATATTTATCAATCACTCATAAAAAACGAATATTATAAATAATAAAGAGAACAATGTTACCTTGTTTTTCCTTACCTGGTGTGTCGTTATCCCTTTTATTTCATAAAATAACACATTTTATTGTACCTTATGCTATCCCATACAATTGAAGGTACATTTCTGTGAATACAAATAAGGCTAGAAAATCATGTATTACATTATAATATATAATAGTGTATTATTTAAAGACTTTTAACGGTTTTAAACACGAAATATATTACTTAAACTTATTTACAATTTATTTAAACTACTACGTTTCAGATGCTTAGCAGAAACCGTGGTCTCCTCGTGTAAACTACAGACAATACTTGTTTAAATTATAGATAATAGCTATTAACTTAATCATTTTGCGACTCTGGTCCACTTAATCAAGGAAACAATTTATCGGACCCCATTACTCGGAGCTGACCAACAATAGGCCACTATGGGGACATCTTTGCACCCTTTCATTATATATGCAGATTGGATTGATAAAGCTATACAACTGATAATGGATAACATTGTTATTTTAATTGATAATGGAGTCCACTTTCAGTATGAGAGAATTAAATGACCAGTCTTTTGTGAGGTGTTGATGGAGTATCGGAATTTGAATAGGGCACTTACATGCTTAGATTAATACTTATTGTTTCCGTTGAAAATGCAAATATGAATATAACGCTTCTTTTTTTATATATTTACGGGCTCGTAGACGTCATCAGTGAGTCGTGAGGTCGAACCCCACTAGTACCAACATTTTCCTAACCAATTTATTATTTTTTTAGAAACACGTTTGACTTCGTCTGGATATTTGGATATTAAATGGCGGACTAAATGTGTAGTAGAAATATCGAACGTATCGTCCGGGGCATGAATCATCGTCCAGAAAGAAGAAGAAGAAGACAAATAAAAACCTTGAAGTTTTTATTTGTCTGCGTTATGTTTTCCATTATTTATATTACTATCCAGTGAACCCAAGCTTGTCTGTCTGTCGTTCTCACATTATTATTATCATTATTATCATGTTTCTTAATCAACTATTAAAACACATTTTAAAATAAAAGCTTTAATAGTAGCAGTGGTATACTCAGAGAAATTATAAATAAATTTTAAAAACATTTGGAAGTAATGAGAAAGAAACTCATGAGCATGTAGGTTTGGACCACTGAGCCGTAAAGTACTGTAAAGTTTGTTTGTACAAGTTTAACGCGAAAATCTCAGGAACTGGTTCCAATAAAACAAATATAAACATTTTCGAGTTGGACAAACCATTTACCGAGTAAGTCTTTAAATTTATAACAAAGTGTATATATATTATAACCGAGTCGAGTAAAACAAAAAACAGTGGAAAATGTGAAGAAAACGGGGAATATTATTCATCTTGGACTACGAATATCACATTTTTTCCGTACTTGCGCTCCGAAAACGTAAAAGATACCAAAATATATGTATAACCGAATGATTTTTAGTTTTGAATGATGTAAAAATATGTTCGTGGCAGTGTATGTCTATCTATTTAAATTAACTTGCGAAAGCGACATCGTGGGTGCTAATTTATAAAGTCTTTAGCTTCGCCTGACCATTTGATTCCAAAAATAACTTCACGCGGACGAAGTCGTATGCACGGCTAGTTACAAATAAAAACAACGTTAATGAGCTATATAACGAACTATCATAAATTGTATTTGGTCCAATAATTATGTCCTATGTCAATTGACTCCCGCTTGATTGCCGGCTTAATTATCCTAGGATTACTATCTGCGAGGTAATTAGCATCGTATATTTGATCTTGTCTAATAACTGAGCTATCTATGACAGGATAATCAATTTCGATACGATAGTAATATTGATAATTATGTCTGTGTTATTCAATAAGCAATAACGTAAAATATGAAACAAGATATGGTATATGTAAATGTCAGGAGAGTAAGAAATATGTCATCGTTCTTTATACTTTAAAACGTCTCTGTAATGAGTTGAGCCAAGCTAGTCAGGTCCTGTGTTCAAACCCAGGACCTGACTTAGCTTAGCTTGGATGTTCGGAAGATATAATAGTTTCGTTTTGGCAAGACGTACAATAAACTAAATTATCGTCGTTATAAAAAATGGACACCTACTATGAACGCATGGAGATAACATAATAGTTCTACTAGATCAACCTGCTTAGAAGAATATGCAAATTTCATATTAGTCCAATCATATAATCATTCATTATATGATTGGACTAATATGTCCTGTAATATGTGAAATTCAGTCATTAGCGGGCGGGTAGCTAAGGCTGAACGTACACTTTTAAGTGATAGTGATATTTTTAATTATTTAAAGTGTTTGGATTGTAATTAAATTACACTATTACCTCTTTAGCGATGTACTAAAACGCAATAGCATCAATTCCGCTAATTTCCTTGTTTATTTCATTATTACAAATAATTTTTTCACATAATACGTGACAATTTTAACAATTCCTACCTACAAGTGGCATAAAAAATAATGGAGGAACTCAGAAAAACAGTGTCCGACGTATCGGAATTATTTACTTCTAAGATGGAGCAGTTCCAACAGCGGTTGGATAATGTCAGCGGGACGCCATCCTCACAAGGCAACAATTTACTGGCAACAGAGTTTGAAGCCTTCAAATCATCAATATTGTTTTGTCTTCAAAATCTCCAGGTCCAAGTAGAAATGCTGTACAAGCTGCAGGACGACCTGGAAATGCGATCCAGGCGTAAGTTTCTTCTTTTACATGGCGTCATGGAGTCCAAGGACGAAAGTCCTTCCTCTATAGCCAAAATGCTATCAGTGCTGCTGAAGTGCCCGGATGTATCGGCTGACAGTATATCCAGATGCCACAGGTTGGGTATCAAGAGGGCCGCTAAGACTAGGCCGGTGCTCATCAAGTTTCGTCAGCATCAACTGAAAGAACAAGTCTGGTCCTCTAAAACCCATCTCAAAGGCACAGGCATTACCCTATCGGAGTTTCTTACCAAAAGCCGCCACAATTTGTTTATGGCTGCAAGAAGACAGTTCGGAGTTAGTAGTTGTTGGACGCGCGATGGTAACATATTCGCTATACGCTCCGACGGGGAGCGGCACCGTATCTCCGATAAGAAGGATGTTGATGGCGCCGTCGCTAGCGTTCCAGCGAGTGCAAGTGCCCAGCTGCCTCAGCCGTCCCAACAGTCTAAGGATAAAGGTCGCAAGAAGGTCCCTACAAAGGATCAATAAGACCATCCTTTCAGTGTCTTTCGGTTATCGTGTAGTGCTTGTGTGAGTGTTGTGTTTCGGCCTAGCTTTTTAGCGTCGACATTAATTTGTTTTTGTACTTCGAATGGCTAAAAATATCTAGATACGTATTTATATGTGTTTATAACATTTATTATTAATGTTGACAAGATGGGTGATAAGATGTGCGCTTTGTTTTGTTTTTCAGAATAATTTTTTTTGTTGTGTCATTGATAACGCTTAGCACAGATGTAACATAAATATAATAATACAATCACAGACGTTAAACTTTGTGTTTATGCTCATTTGACGCATGAGTCCATTGACACACAGATTATTCTCTACATTGTAATGTATATTCATAGATTATGTCAATGTCAATATCGTCAATATTAATGTCACCCATAGTACCGACTACCTAATGTAACGAATACCTTACTTGACTAATACTATGGCCACTGCGTTAGGTAATCGGACAGTAACGATTTGAGTCCGTTGAATCATTTGAAACTAAAAATTATTATATTTACAATCTAGGCAATATTATTATTTTATTGTAATATTATCCTGCTGAGTATAATATAACGCAACATTTTTAACAATGAGTAATTTGTACTCCGTTTTCTTTTTTTTGCCTAATTGCTAGTATTTACAATTTGTTACTAGTTAAACTATTTTTTATTGCCATTCGATACAAGCAAAGCAGATAACCATAGTATTAGTATAAATTAATTATAAACTTTATATTAATGCATTTTTCAAGCTTTCAGTAATTAGCATTTTATCCTAATACAAAAGCGGATATGTGCGCATGTACTAGAAGTAGTTTGTTTTTATTATTTAAGTGCCTTGTAATTAGTTGTAGTTATTTTTTTTTTTTTATAATATTTTTAGTGAATAATAGTAGTAGTAGATATTCTGTTTTTATATACATAAAGATACTTGTTTGTAATTATGAACCACGATAGTGATGCTTCCGAGTTTTTGTCCGTTTCGTCCTCCGATGATGACTCTTTCCACAGTATTAACTCATCTTCTTTTCCTCTTGATGTCTCTCTCGATTTGCTGTTTAAAGATCTACCTAAAAACTTCAATGTCGCACATATAAATGCTCAGAGCATTCCTGCTCATCATTTGGATTTACTTTCTACCTTTGTCTCAAAAAACATTCATGCTGTTCTTGTATCTGAGACCTGGCTAAACCCAACCTTTTCCTCAGTTACTTGTTCAATCCCTGGATTCAACCTCATTCGGAACGATCGAGTCGATATGCGTGGAGGAGGTGTTGCTGTTTATTTACGTTCGCATATCCCCTTTTCCATAATCAGCAAATCACCGCAGCCACCTCCTTCTAACGCTGCCGAGCATCTTCTGATTGAAGTTTCATTATCTGCAAATAAATTCTTACTTGGTGTTTTCTATTCACCCTCTCTTACAGTAGATTTTTTTTCATCTTTCGAAACTACCTTAGAGAACGTCGTCCCTTTGTATAAGAATATAATAATAATGGGAGATTTCAATACCTGCTTAATCAAGGACGACCACCGGGCTAAAAAGCTGTTATCCATTACCAACTCCTTTAACCTATATAATTTAACACTTGATGCCACACATAAAATTCCCAACTGCACTCCTTCTTTGCTGGATCTTATTTTCACCTCTTCTCCAAATCTAGTCACAAAATATGGCCAATTACCTGCAGTTTCTTTCTCTTATCATGATCTCATCTTTGCCTCCTACAACCTCAAGCCTCCTAAAGCCAAACCTTCCGTAGTTTTACGTCGCAACTTAAATGGTGTTGATACTGAGCGGCTGCTTGGAGACGCGTCCGAGATTAATTGGAACGCAGTTTATGACTGTTCTTCCCTAGATAGTAAAGTCTCTTTATTAAACAACATAGTTACCTCTCTATTAGACATCCACGCTCCTCTAAGACCTGTTCGTTTGAAACATTTACCTTCTCCTTGGCTGAACGATGAAATAAAAGTCCTGATAAATAAAAAAAACCGCGCGAAAGCCAAAATGCGTGCTGCAAATACAGACACGGAACGTGAGAAGTACAGGATAATTCGTAACCGGTGTAACACGCGTTGTCGCGATGCCCAAAGACGCCACATACACAATGCAGTTTCTAATGGGGATCCATCCAAAACCTGGAAATTCCTGAAATCTCTGGGGATTGGTAATCCCCAAAGAAGTTCTATTTCTCCTGACATCGACTTAGATAAACTAAATACACATTTTACTTCATCTCCATCCAGTAGTTATATTAACTTGGACTGCCTGCCATCCCTCTCCGTCTCTCACTCGCCTTCCTTCTCTTTTAGTAATTTTACCGAACATGACGTAAAAAATTGCATAGTATCTATTTCTTCCAATGCTCTAGGCTGTGATCAGATTGGTCGTTCCATGATTCTTCTTATTCTTCCTATTATACTTCCCATCATTACTCATATATTTAATACCCCAATTACTTCTGGTGACTTCCCCGTGTCATGGAAGGACTCTCTAATCATTCCTATCCCTAAAAAATCGAATCCTTGTTCCTTCTCTGATTTCCGACCCATTTCTATATTGCCCTTTCTATCCAAGGTGCTTGAACGTCTGATCCATGTGCAACTCAGTAATTATCTACATAAATACAGGATATTGGACCCACGGCAGTCTGGATTTCGGCCCGGTCACAGTACAACTACGGCGCTCGTAAAAGTCACCGACGATGTCCGTTTAGGCATGGAGAATAAGAAACTCACAATTCTCACTCTGCTCGACTTCAGTAATGCTTTTAATACCGTTAATATCAAAATTCTACTTAAGTTACTGCAAACGATAAAATTTTCTTCTACTGCTATCAATTGGTTCTCTAATTATCTAGTCGGGAGACGACAGTGCATAAAAAGCAACGATTCGTATTCCCAATGGAATCCAGTCGTTGCAGGGGTTCCGCAAGGCGGCGTCTTATCTCCCCTCCTATTTTCTATCTATATAAACTCCTTAACCTCTCGTCTTACTTCTCACTTCCATCTTTATGCTGACGATCTCCAAATTTACGTTCAGTCAAGCCCAGAAGAGCTCCCGCTAGCCATACAGGCCATTAATGATGATCTTGCACGTTTGGCCCAATGGAGCAAGGAATACGGTCTGAAATTAAATCCCGATAAGAGTCAAGTTATTATCCTTGGTAGTTCTTATTACATTGGAAGGCTCGACTGGGCACGGTTACCGTTAGTATCCATAGAAGGTGTGCCTTTGCCATTTTGCCAAACTGTAAGGAATCTAGGCATAACATTTGACCGAAACTTGTCTTGGGCTCCACATATTAAAAACATAAGTCGAAAATTGTACGCCGCATCAAGCATCCTCAGACGTCTCAGCCACTTCCTTCCAATCAGTACTAAAATTATGCTAGCACAATCCCTATTACTGCCTTTACTCGATTACGCCGATGCCTGTACCTCAGATTTAAATGAAGATCTGTTAGATAAGCTAGAACGCCTGCAAAACTTCTGCATAAGATTCATTTTCGGCTTGAGAAAATATGACCACGTAAGTATTTTTCGTCAGCAGCTCGGTTGGCTTCCAATTCGACTTCGGCGCAATGCTCATATCTTACACCTCTTATACACTGCTCTCTTTAATCCTAATACTCCTTCCTACCTAAAAAATGAATTCAGGTTTCTGTGCCCTCTCAACTATAGCCTACGCTCTTCCGACAGACTTATTTTAGAAGTTCCTTCCCATAATACTTCCTTTTTTGGTAAATCGTTTAGGATTTCAGCGATAAGATTATGGAATTTGCTTCCTGTCTCCATCCGTTTAGCCTCGTCACTTTCATCTTTTAAGCATCTCCTCTATAAGCATTATCTGTCAATATCCCATTCACAAAATTAGTACTTTTTAAATTTTTGTGTATATAATCATTTTTGTGTATTGTTAAGCTTCGCATATCTTGCACGTTCCTATGATATATCTTATTTAATTTTACACAAGGGTTGCCTGGAAGAGATCGCTCTAAAGCGATAAGGCCGCCCATTGCACTCCATAACTAGTAAAAATAATTTATCGTTTTAACTTTAAGGAATCGTTTTTTTTTTTTTTTAAGGAAATATATTGTGTACTTGTGTGTTGCAATAAAGAATTAAATAAATAAATAAATAAATAAATAATCGTGAAATTCCTTTTCCCCCGTAGAGCATGGGGCAAGAAAAAATTATGTGTCAATTGGTCAAAGTCAGTCAGACTTTTATAGCTTGCCTGACCGAAACATTGTATTGTTGCCCCAGGATTCGAACATTGGACCTCTCGCGCCTCACGCAATGTCGGTAGACGGCTCTGCCACTTAGAAAACTGTTCTTCTTCAGTTCTCACAAATAACTTCAAATGAAAGTAAAAAGTTCCGCAGATATGACAAATGATAAACGCGCCAGCGAACCAGAATATACACTCAAAGAAATAACTTCGCCTGAATTTACATGACATCATTAGGTTTGGTGATTGATGACGTCACGGGTAGATCAATTTAATCATGGACGTTGTTTCCATTTTGTTTTTTGTTGTAAAAATCTGATCAGTCCGGCTGTACTCAAAACATGGGGTATAAATATTATTATTTTTATTGTATATTATGCGTCTTCAGTTATGTTTAAAGCTTACATAGCTTTAGAGATAATGGTTTTTATGTCAAAAAAGCATGACAGATATGGAGTTGACTTGATGATAAAAGAAATACCTCCTCAATATAAAAATAGAAATAAATATTACTCACATACTTAAATTCAAGTTTGTTATTAACGACCTAGTAAGGCTTTCGTAACTTTTATCTACCGGTTCAAATTGTGCCCGTATTAAATCTTTTTGAATCTTCCTTCTTTTATCATTTTTTTTTTGTTATCTCAAAGTCCAAAGAGTGTAAAATGTGAAATTATAAGCAAATATAGTTTTTTCACTCCTACTAGCATGTGTACATTGTTGTCTGATTCGACCTAAATAATTTCTTCTAAATTCTATATACATTTATTCAGAATGTAGTACTACTTGTGCCACGGTTGCCTACAGTTGTTTTAATAGTTGCCATGTATTATTTTTTATCATAAAGAGGACCTATAACTTATTTACCGGAAATACAAACAATGGAAAAAATGTTACACGGTCACGGCATGTAACTTGAACCTCCCACAGAAATCACTACTAACTATCAATTAACCATCGCTCTTTAGTACAATAGGATTAATAAATGAATTACATTCACCCTACAAAAAATAATACAATATTTATCCATTATAAGTATTGCAGTGTGGACAATAAATCACAAACGCTGCGACATCCGAGGTTTTGACAAATGGCCCTCTGGAACAAGACACCTCGAATAAATGATGTGTGAAACTTATATAGAGGTGGAATGAAATTTTCCTTAATCTTAGATTTATTGCTTGGGTGTGCTCGCGATTATAAGCTGGAAGAACTGTGGTTCTTAAATACTTACCAAAATATTGACAAACATTAACTTGTTAATGTTAAATACTAAATGTTAAGAATAAGAATGAGCCTACAAGAAACTCTCTGGTAGCACATTTATACCCAATTTTTATGATAATCAGTCCAAACATTGGTGCATAAAAATAAAAATCATTTACCCATCCTCACAACTAATCAAAACAGCATACAACCATGGGTGATCTTTAAGTAATTTAGACAATGCCAGTATCGTCCAAATAATTAAAATCAAAAGGCTCAAGTGGTCGGGATATGTGTATAGAATGGCAGATGAAGGAGCCACAAGGTCTTTGCTAAACAAAAGCCTGGGAGACCGAAGCTGCGCTAGTTAGATATATAATATAGTGGTAAAGACCATCTTAAGTGTATATAGACTAAAGCAATGTAGATCGCAATTAAGGGAAGTGACTATTTAATGTGACTATATAAGGATTACCATTGGTGATGAGAATTGGTCAGTTGAACCTACATTGCTGATATTGGAAACTAAACAAATGATATGTAAGTACTACCTTTAGATATAATATTATTAGGTATTCCAATTATTAGGTAGGAAATACATGCTTAGATTATTTAATTTAGTTTAAGTAGACATGGATTAGGTAAAGTAGGCCAGAAAGTAAGAAGACATTCCAGTTGGCAAATGAATGTGGACTTTCAAGTAACATTATTCTCTTCAACATAGAATGGCAGCTCCTTACACTCACATAATTTAAGCATTTTAATGTTATACTGGTTAAGCTTAAACTAAAAACATTACTATTGGTAAAGATATTTGTATGTTTCTTGGAAGAATTTTTTAAGTGTATTAGAGTGGATATGAAACCAGGATGGTGATGATGGTGAAATAAATGTAATTACTTGTGTATGAATTAAAAAAATTCTATTAGATAAAAAAGGATTTAACGTTCATAATGATTTTATCGTTGCGGTAATTTAATACAATAAGTTAAACGGACTCCCCGTGACCACGGCTGCTGCAATGCGTCCGCAACGTCGGGCCGTAATTAAAATAATTTTCAAATAAGTTTAACTAATATATATCGCGCCTTAAACCGTTAAACTAAAACTAAATAGACTAGACTTATTGAAAAAAGATATAGACGTGAAGTTTCCTTATGTATGGTTTCAACCCTACCCTAAACAGAAGTCCACGTGCCACTAGACCAACATGTTTAATGATATTTTTATTCACAATTACCACATTCATCGGTCCATATTTCACATCTTCAGTACAAAAGGGCAACATAACTTCGAGGTCCTAATTGCATCGTTGTGGTACCGTAAGGCCAAGGAGGGCAAAACATTTACCTTAAATTTTATTTTATCGTCTCTGTAACATTCTGTAGACACGCGTGTTCGACGTTTACACGGTAAAGACCCTTGTACACTGTTAAAATTGTTTTAATAAAAAAATTCTGAACATTATTTTATGCTTTATTGTATTTTATTTATTAATATGTAAATAAATATCTTATTTGCTTCTAATTAACTAAAGGTCGTCATGGATATAAAAAAGGCACACAGCTTAAATATTAGTGACATTCTCTTTTAATAATATTTTAGGTTGCATATGTTGTTACTACAAATACATATTTGTAGTAATAATTTTGGCAGATATAATGAAAACCTTTTTTGATGCATATAAAATTACTAGCTTCTAGTTTTAGTGTGCACGTCCTTTTATGCATTGCCAATTTGAAAGCTCAGCGGGGACGCTGCCCGGTTTTCTCAAGTATTTTCATTTATTTATAAGAATTTACGTTTATTTTGTATATTAGGTTAGTGAATAGGGCATCCCACTGGTTTAATAAACATTTAGTATGCGATTGCTTAGTTCTATTAATGTATATATTTGCATTACACTTTAGTTAAATATTTCTGACCAATTTCATGTAACTTGTGTCTATTTGTAATGTTAAACATTGTTTGACCGTATTATGAGTGAAAATTGTTAACATTGTGTTGTGTTAATGTTATGATATCGTAATAGGTAATACTATTCAGCAAATGTGTAACCCGCGTTTTAAGTTCGTTTAAATATCTATTGTTGTATTGTCATCTGTAAAAAACAAATTGTACTTTTGAATTTTTTATATTCTGGAATTATGAGCTTCTTTAAGTAAATTTCCAAAGAGCTGTAATGTCTATCGAATAATTTAGAGCATAAATCCAACCTAGGTCTATCAAAAAATCAAAGAATATATTTCGCGTTTTAAACCATTAAAGTGTGTATTCGCGTAAACTTGAGACAATACTCATAGTTTTAGTTCAATTATGGAATACATGCATGATTTTTTATGCTTAGTTCATGATCTAAAAATCGAAAATCAAAGACCTTTAAAATCTCTGGTGCAGAGGTCAAAATATGAAAGCTAAGGTAACAATCAATCATAATCAAGGTGCTATCGCGAATAGGTCTTGGGCTAGGTTATATCGCAAGTCTAGCCGTGATTAACGACGCGCTGCCACTGACGGCTTCTAACTACACGCTTATACGCTTATACAGGTTGAACATTTAGTTGAAGTAAAAATTTTAAAAGATTGAATTGTAGAAAGATAGTTAAATATGTATTTTTTATGATAGAGGAGGACAGACAAGAAGTTCACTGAGGTATAACCCAGCCATGTGCTACAAAAGAAGAAGTGTCGTTGACCTATTCTGGCTTTTGAGTAGCGTTCTAAATTTTCGTAATATTATGTGAATTAGTTCGTTCGTTAGTATGTATGATTCCGCTATGGAAAAAAACATGAAGCTATTTGTTGCTAAATAAACCACTTTAAACCAGTTGAATTAAATTACTTAAGGCCTGACGTTTAAACTACAAATTAAGCAATACTGTCAAGACTGGAACTCGATCCATGCATGGTATTGAAATATACTTAAGAATCGAGTTCCATCAACAACCCCTTTATATTTTTTACTCCATCCTGTATATAACATGCAGCTATATCTTAGGTGAGTCGGCATGTCTCTCGGTTCGCCACTTGAACTGTCAATTAAACGATATTGAGGCTATGATTGACGATCTCGCCTCGCATATCGTTGACTGAGCTATCTTGAGTTATGCGAATAGTTAACAATACCCTTTATGCTTATACAGGATACAGGATATTTGGAAAAGGTAATTAAAATATTTATGGGAACTTGCTGATCGTGTGAGTTCGTGTCAAGGACTTAGGTAACTGTTAAAAGGAATAACATCATGTATGCGAAGCGAATAAGAAAGTCTTTGCTGTCTGTCAGTCTCCGTAACCTACTTGAATTTTTTACAAATATATTATAATGTTGCAACAAAATACTAAAAACATTAAAGATATCGCTAGAAATCGTTTAGCGCCTATTCTACGTTTTAGATGTTAAAAAATTAAGGACTCTCTCTCTGTTTCAGTTTATCCAAGCTTTTTTTTTTGGACCATTTATTTTTTTTTTTTGTTTTTTTTTAAAAAACCCCTCTCTCTTTAAAATATTTACCTAGTTCGCTCGATATCAGTGCAAAGAAAAAGATACCATGACATAGTTAAAAATGTATAATATGGCATATACCTAGTTGCCCTTGTAAAAACATCGATATTAATAAATAATGTGCTAAAAAACCTAGGTTGAATTACTTATATTCGAAAGACATTATAGCTTAAAAACATTGCTTGAAAACACAAAATTCCAAGAATAATTTAAAAGTACAATTTTATTTTACATTTAAAAAAATTCAATAAACCTTTGAATTTCGTCGAAAAGCATTTAGAAACAGACGCGATTTGCAAACATCAAACACTAATAATCGTTATAACTCAAAGTCCGCGCCACAAAAGAAAACAATAACTCCAAAAGAGTTTACGAGTGCATGAAAATGGCTTCGGGGTATTTTTTACCAGAAGGGTTAAAATTTAACCCTTTGTCGCGGACGGTAATTAATGGCAGATTTCTTTGCGAGTGTTAATGCCTTTGATAAAAATGTTGCGATTTTCGTAACTAATGAACTCTTGTTCAATTAAGGGAGAGATCAAAGATTTTATTGGAAAGTGTGCCATTTGGGGCAACGGTATTGAATACTAGATTACCCTTGAATGATCTTCAAAAGTTCTAGTTGAAATTCGAAATTAATTATTTTTTTATAAGCACATTTTTCTTTTCCGAGGTGAGCGTTTGTATTTTTTAAAAAGTGAAATGATTTTAAATCTTACGTCCCAGTTATGGATTTCAGAATAAACAAATCCGATTTATATATATATGAGTCGAGTATTTAACATTCTATAAGATGAACCACATGCTTTTCTGTTCTCGTCTATCATAAAAAAAAACTCTTATAAAGGGGCAGAGCATATGGGATGGATCCATTTTTGTGGATTTTACTGATAGCTTTTCCTAGAAGACTGGTAGGTGAACAAACTTTGATGTGTTTTTGTCTTTCATCTGGATTTAAAGCCAAGGACACGGATAATGCATTTAACTGTGTGTTTAATAGACGTAAGCCGTTAAAATTATGAAAAAGAAATACATATACAACTAAAATGCGTTTAAAGTCTAATGATTATTAAGTAAATAATGTTTAAGTTCTTCTATCTATATATGTATGTCTACATAATTAAAATATCCCAGCTTTAAAACATCGATTATAAATCATATTCACAGAAAGTAATCCTGTCCTTCGAATACCGAAATCGGTTGCGTGATTAAACGCCTTTATGGCCGTAAAGCGATCGCAACTCTGTAGTGATAGGGTTGTCACGCTTTAAAAGCTACAAACCATAATTTAAAAGAAAATAAAATATACAAATGAAAATTTGATTAATTGCTAATTTATATGATCAAGATAATTATTAATAAATTTAAAATTTCAGATTAGACTACCTGATTTGTCAAACGTACTTTTGTCATATGATATATTTAGATTTTAATTTAATTATAAATACAAACGATGAGTTCCTGAGACTAAGCGCGTTCAAAGAAATAAACAAACTCTTCAGTTTTAAACTGTTTAAATTAAATTAAAATAATATTATGACACAGGTGGAATTCGAACGCGTTTTTTTTCGAAACATACCTAATGGTCCACTTAACATGACTTGTAGTGGTATGAAGTAAATCATTTATTTACGAACCTACATGGATCGTTGTGGTCATCGTCTCGAGTATCGCCCGTCATCAAAGTTTCTTTTCCTACACATCTTCAACTACTACGAATACAAATAACAATCTAAACACAATGTAATATTAGTTTAATCACTAAACAGTACTAAACTAAAGTAAAAAAAGTAAAAAATGAAATATGTTTTAAGGTATTTTTGATATATTTACCTTCTGTGTGACAACCCTACAATAGCGGTCTATTAGCAACCGATCTGTTAATCATCTGTGTGCTTTACGACCGAATCGCGTTGTATATCAACGAACAATTGTTATTTATTACTGTACAACCGATACCAAACGATATTACATAATAATTGATGTTTTTAATTTGTATGTCTTTATTATATTCTTTTGTATCGGACATAATTAACTAAAATATTTATAGACGTCAGTTTATAGTTGAAATTTGGTAATTTAGTTCGGGAACTTTATGTCATACAAATGATTGATGATGTTAAAATCTGGGTATTACTACTCTATTGAACGTAGAAAATAATAACTATTGACTTTGTATGTCTTATTTAAGTTTATAATAATTATTTAATCTTTTAACACACATTTTTAATGGACATCGACACTAAACAAAATGGTAATAATTTCTTGTAAATAATAATTCTGAAGTTTAATTGAAGATAAGGTGTGTGAAATATTGTACTCAAATATCCATATGTATATTATATTAAACAACATCATGCTTAGGTATTGGGCCAAAACTTAACAATAAGTATTTTTTTAAATCAGTCAGTCGCCTTTAATGTGTTGCCCATTTTTTTCCAGTAAATTTATCGTTGCACCGAAAAATAAAGCAAAAAAGTTTAATCAAAGCTCCCAATACGTAACGTGTACATTATCCAATGTAGACGTGGAATATCGGACGCTTGCATTCGATTTTCAAACGGAAGTGCCGTTGACAGAGACCACTCCTTTGTTCTCGCTTCGTTCTATTTTCAAATAGATTCCAACGATTTGCACGTGACCAACTTTATTTTCGTTTCGAGTGCAATTTAAAAAAAGGAATTAATTGAAAAAAAGTTTTTTTTTTCAATTAAGACCTCTTTGTGATTTGTGAGAGTTTTTAAACTTGTATTTGTATAAGTTTAGAGTAAATCATGACAAGTGTTTAACTGTACGCAAAAAAAAAACAAGACGAGTAATTATAAATATAAGACAGGTTATTTTAAAAAACAGTCTGTAGTTTACGCGAGTAGTACCTTTAAGTAAAACACTTTGGTTTAAAACGTATATTTATATACATAGATATATATTAGTTTTGGTCACGGGGAGACCACGGCTGCTGCAAGGCATCAGTCGGGTAAAGTAATTTTCAAGTAAGTTTATCTATATATTTCGTGATTTAAAACGTTACAGTGTTTTAATTAAAAGATTATTTTATTTCTATTAGTAAAATCCCTTCATGCAAACACAGAAAACTAATTGAAGTAACTAGCAAGCATCGTAAAAATTCTTGTCATCATATCTCTTCTCGTCCTTTGTATACTCGCTACGTGAACAAAATTTATACAACGCAATATCTACTAGATGTTTCGTCGGAAATTGTTTAATTTAACAAATTCTAAATAGAACTATGCTTGGTTAAATTGTTTATCAGGACCGACTGCATTAACATTTAATGTCATACTAAATACAGCATAAATAATTCAAATATAATAAGTTTGATATTACAACGTAAAAGTTATATCAATCATAAAAATATAAGTAAAAAGTAAAAACTGTATAACTCAAATACGTTGCTCCGAGTATTAGCACACAACAACACGTTTAAATTAAACGTTATCTTTTTGGAAAATTCGCAATACCAATAATGCTTTATAATCTGTTGCACGAACAAAGGTTATTTGGAAAAGCGAGGAATTAAGAAAATAACATTACATCAAAAATATGAATATACCTTTTGCGATATCTAATAAGAGGCTTAACCTTCCGTCGGAATTGAAAAGATGAAAAGGTTTTTATAAGCGATTGCAAATCCCCAGATATAAATCCTTAATATTTTATTCACTACTGTGCTCTCTAGTTGCATGTAAATAAAGGTCATATTTCTTTCCTCTTTATATGTTTACGATATCATTTTGTTGTGGTTATTTGTCAACTTGTCAAAGTAGCCCTTTGATTTCTATTCATCCCTTTTTATAAGCTTTAATATTTTTAATTCTTTTGCGAAAAAATGCTTCATTTTTATTATGTTTCCTTGCATTTAGGAATTGAGTTATTAATATGTTATACTGTATGTATATTTCAGACATGGCAAACTTGTAAAGCTTTGTTAATGATGGCCGAGACTTCTAAGGTTCACATCGTGGGAAAACTTTTTGTTTCTTTTGTCATTCAAAGGCTTCAGAAACCTGTCTCACCTTAATATCTAACTTAACTCATGTTTAATTCCAGTCTTATTTGGAGCAACATCGATTTATCATAACGAAATTCTTATTCGATACAACCCCAACTTAAACCATACACGGTCCAATGTTAGCGAAATAAAAATATACAAAAAATGAGTTTTCCCCGGTGTTGCCAGACAATGAAATACGGTGAGCGGTTTTTTGACGGATGACTGAGTAGGGTGATGTATGGCCTTTGCATCGATGTTTAATACATTTTCTTATTCTACTGTTCATTTTGTATATGTAATACGATGCGCCCTGCGGCAAATATGTGTACTCGTACGTAGAAAATCATTGTCCTTTTCATAGAGCAAGAATAAAATAAATACCGTCTGTAGTTTACGCGAGTAGTACACATTTAAATAAAACCCTTTAATGGTTTAAAATGCCCTATATATTAGTTAAACTTATGAGAAATTTGTTTTGTCTACCGCCCGACGTTACGGATGCTTTGCAGCAGCCGTGGTCACGGTGACCACGTTATCCCACGCCTCCACGTTAACCTTATTTGAAATAATTTTCAAATAAGTTTAACTTAAATATATCGCGTTTTAAATCGTTAAAGTGTTTCATATAAAAAAGGAATAAAATACTTTTTTGGAATATATAAAATTATTCGATTCTTGTCTAGTCGTTGGGGTCTACGTAAGCAAAAGTAGAGTAAATTCAAAACATTCATTCACAATTATATACTTAAACGTTTACAACTTTTATGATTATAATATTAGTTTGTTAAATAATAAGTCATTGTATTTTATTCATAAATTCGAAATTTCAATCTTAACCGAATTTAAGTCTTAAAACAAGTAAACAATAGTAATTTTAAGCGTTATTTAATGTGTGGTTCAAAAATCGTTAAGACGAAGAGTCCTTAGAATACTTGATAACACGTACCACAGTTGTTTAATAATAACGATCCTTACATCAGCTATTACAATCTAGTCAATAATCTTCATGTTAATTACAGCGGTCATACTATAGTTATACGAGATGTTCCAATCAAATCAAGTGCAGAATTAATTTCCTAATCACATTACAAATTTAAATGTAATATTGATTTATCAATTGAAGCGATATAATGCAAATCAGCTGAACGGAATCAGTTAGCAGATAATCGTGCTTGTTTGCATAATGTATGGCTTGATTGCATAATTGTTGCATGCGCTGAATGTATTATTAGATCATTATGGAGCTACTTTAAGAACTTACTGTACTGGCAGTCTATTTTCGAATCACGAGAGAGTAAACGCTTGGCTGTTCCTCCCCGGATAGTGCATGAAGCCACAGCCTAGATTGTGACAGATTAATCTTTGAAGTACCTATCTACATTTGCTTGCAAGAAGTGACATGTGGAGAAAGTTGCAATGGTTACAAGTTGAATTTGGAACGTGAATTTCTCTTTATATTTCTTCAAACAGAAACTAGCTGTTATAATAAAAAACTCTTCTTTTTCCCTGCCCCCCGCCGCTTCCCAATACGTATATATTAAGATGGAAGGTAAAATAACTTCCTAAGAAGTATTTATTTTATGTATTGTAAAAAACATTAAAACTATATTTTTGGGACTACGATGGTGACCAATTGAGATAAAGTACTCCTAATACGAAAAATATTAGTCACAGAGTATATTGAAGTGTGTATCGAATGTTTTGCTCGCGTCTGTAAACAATATGTAAACGATGAGTACAATTGACTGTCTGTTGTTTGCTGCCACGGTCTAAGAATATAAGAACAGACAACTGCTCAAGCAGAATTGTTTTATTACACTACAATATTGCGACTGCAAGGATCGCTCTTTTGCAATATATAAGCCACAAAATGATTTAGTATATATGAATTGATTATATTAAATATGTATCATTGAAAAAAAAGTAATAGCTTAAAAATGTAGAAATAAATAATACAACATTCTTAATGCGACATTTCTTATCGCAACAGGCGATAGGGCCGCCTATCCACTAACTCTTTAATGTAAATAATTAATAAATTTTTAATATATTTATATTTTATTTGTTTCTGCAATATAATGTTTTATTATTATAAATCAGTGGAATAATAAATTATAGGTTATGTCTTACGAGTACTTGAATTAAAGATAACAAGATTTCACTTCAATATATATTATGCCAAGACATTTGTTTTACTTTGTATTGCTCGACAATATACAGATCTGTATGTTTTCACAGTTCATCTGTATTCCGGTAAGTTTTTTCCCGTTTCTTTATTTTTGCTGGATCGGGATAAAATCGTTTGCAGCAGCAATTGTTTCGTATCGCCTTGATTTTGAATTTCATTATGTCGCAAACTGCACTTTCTAATTTTCGCATTCAACCCCTGTTTCACGTTATTGTGTAAACATAGGGTTAACGATTGCGTTTCAGTTACATTGTCTGGCTTAAATTAGAGCCTAGTGTTGCCTTCCTCCTAGATAAGATACAATTAAGAACTCTGTTAAGATAACTAAGTACAATATTTTATTTGTAAGGTTTTTCTCTAGCACATGAAAAATAATCATGTTTAACAAAAGAAACATAGTTTTTATTAATTTCCACGTGTTTCTGTCCATACAAACATACTCCTTGGTTAAGAAGTACATGCGACTAAAGTTTGTTAGATCCATATCAATAAGGGTTTGTATAACATATGGTGAGTGAGATCTGCGCTTGATTGTGAGACGTTAACGCTCTTATTACAAAACAAAGACTAACTCTCAAACCTGGTTTAAACCCTAGTTTATTTGAAATCCTTACTACAAAACGAAGTTTAACGTTTGTACTGGACTAATTATGGTAATAACTTAGATAAAAGTCAAACCAAGACTCGAGACAGCTCTGATTTAAATTTGGTTTAAGTATTATTTGTAATAAGGCCGTAAATTCCTAACCTCAATACGTGAGTTTTGGATATGTGCTTAGATGTGGTATATGAATTGGTTAAAACAAATGCAGATAAGGTCATCAAACCTTATTACGTAAGTTTAAAGGTCATATTTTAGCTTAAGAGGTTTTCTCTCAAGAGGTTAACTCTTACTCAGTTTAATATCGTATGCACAGTAAATAAATATTTGACTTTGCATACCACAATAGTGACCTAAAAGCGCATAATAAATAATGAGCTACCTCCAGCAATATCTGCTGAGTCAGCGCGTAGCGGGATTACACTGCGTCTAGACTGATGGCTAGTGATGCTATTAATCACAGTGTTTTGTTGCTGCACTTAGCATAATTACTGCCTGAAGATGATGTTACTATATACAAGACACCTTCCTACTAGTATTAGACTCCATAAATTATACAACAAACAATTATATTTAAGTGAAACACTTTTACGGCGGATGCTTTGCAGCAGCCGTGGTCTTCCCTTGACCATGGCTGCTACAAAGCGTCCAAATCGTCGGGCCGTAGGTTAAAAATGTTTAATAAGTTCAACTAATATATTTCGCGTTTTGAATGGTTAAAGTGTTTTATTTAAATATGTACTATTCGCGTAAACTACAGACACTATTAAATAATTAATTCCTGTGCTGTCCCCAATTGATATTATTGATTGAATATTTTCCAAGATTTAAACTTGGGACACATGGCAAGTAACCAACCGCAAGCACTAGTTCGGCGGTAGATTTTAGGTCCAGTATAGGGTTTTCCAGGTCACGATTGTAAAAATCATAAAATAGAACTTTTAACAGTATTTTTTTAAAGTTAAATTACTATGATAGAGGGTTCTCCGACTGCAGTCTGCCAGCGTTAAATTACATTCATAAAGTGCACGACAAATGCATTTAACAATTATTAGCAAGCACATATTTTACTAGAAGACGAGACAATTAAAAAATAAATTAAATATCTATAACTAAAAAGAAAAAAAAACAATTATTACATATCGAAAATCCCTTTGAAAATTTGCAACGTATTTAAACATTATCATTTTATTACCGCTTAAAGTTCAAATGCTTCTAACAAAGAGCATATACGTATAATAACCAATTTAGCTTCAAGTTCTTTTATCTTTCACTATATTAAGGCGATATCCAGTTTGAGCTGGTTATTTCCGGTTTCCTATGTTTCATTATAAGCTCTGCTCTTATCTCTTGCACTTCATTTTTATTGTTCGCTTTAGATTGAAAATAAAGATAAAATATTATGATAATGTATAGTTTGCTGATTTCTTGAGAGCACATCACTAGGCAACGGCCTCTCGACGTTAAGTGAAGTAAGTCAATGCTATCTACACGTGAACTTTTTTTTATGATAGAGGAGGACAGACAGACAGACAGCCTTTACTATCTAAACAAGATGTGCTGTCGACCTATTTTGGCATTTTGGATATTCGGAAATCCATAGACTGAAACCGAAACGCGATTAAGCTTCAGGTCTAGTCATCTGTGGACGGTAGCTCGTAACCCGGACGGAATATCTCTATTCCACCCCATACTATACTCATTTAATATTTAGATTTCCAGATAACGTGCAATATGTTTCAGAAAAATCATAGATTGTTTAAAAAATGTTGGACCCGGTGGCGATCGAACCTCCGACCAACGAGCACGTCAAAACTGACAATTATAATCGTACTAGAAGGTGTCTGCTCGGTAAAAAGAGGATTTTATAAACAAAATTATTATTAAGAACTTACGTTTTATTACGAAATATTCAAATACTTCCGAAGTAATTTAATTACAGCCACACAAGAACAATCTCGCGTCATTCAGATCCAAGGCAATCCAATCCATTTGCGAATAGAAGTAGAATTCACTGTTAATTGTTCCAAATCAAAATAACATCTGCCGTTAAAACTAGAATTGCTAAGCAATTCTCAACTCTATTATATAAGAATAAGAGCTAGATAGTGTTTAGTAAACCGAGCACAAAATAGTCAGGTCGCGTCGGGCTGCAAAATACGTGTATTGTTCATTTCTACGAGTGGATTGGTTTTGGCGTAAAGGGTTTTAGGACCTCCTATGTGTGCGATTGCAAATACGAGACAAATCTATTGTCTATATTAAAAGGCGGAATCTATTTGTTTGGTGTTATATGAGCAAAGAGCTATACAATGAGAGGCGTTGTGAAACCTCAATACTCCGAAAATTTACAGAGATTCGGATACAGATCAGAACGCAAATCAAGTAATGAAGCCAAGTAGCCTTCATATTACTTCTGTAGGTTACCACTAGTTAAATTTAATTAAAATATTTTAAAAAAAGAAAATTTAACTACAAATCGTTAAACGTTAAAATAGTATAAGTACTCTGTTATGATTGGCTGAATGTATTAATTATATTACATTTTTGTCACTTCAAATGCACTTCTAAAATTGAAACCTTGATAAATTACGTTTAGTTTATAGATCACGTATGTGCTAAATAACCATATTTCAAAGTTTAATAACAGCAGTCGAGTATTTTTTTTGCCTTTAATTGTGTAGTTTTAAACTTATGCAAACGATTTGTATTATGTTAATAAAACATATCTTATTTTTAGTTTCGTATCGCGTAAAGTAACGCGAGAACACAGTATTGAGTTAAAATTTCAAATAAAGAATTGTATAAATTCCGCGCACGTTTTAAGGTTTCCCCGTCCGTCAAAATAATAAGACAAATAAACCCCGGTGCACACGAAACGCGATATCACATAGAAAAATAATGGTCAGAGGAAGACCTTTAAAACGTGCCCCGGGGGGAGAGCCAATTTAATTTTCGAAGGACAAGCTATTGAAATCTAAAACATATTGGCGATACAGATATGCTTTGATGTAATTCGAGCCCTTGTGTGTTTTTGAAGGAATTGGCTTCGTTATTTGACATGTGTTATTGGTTGAGAGTGGACAGGGAATAACAAATTGGTATTTCCACAGACATTCGTATCATTTATTTTGCTTACTTTGCTTTTTACTTTAGCACTGTACTTTCTATTTTTGCATGTAATTTTTTTATATTTTGTTATTTTAAGATGTAAATACAGCGTCTCGATCTAGCTATTTTAGAAATCTTTTAGTAAGAATTTTTTTCTAAATAGTGGATTCTGACAATGAGTTTCTTTTATATTCCCGTGTAAATATATTAAATCTGTTATTGTAACATATAATTGGTAAATAATCACGAAAATTATTCTTTCATTAAATATTTTACAAATATCTTTTGTTTCAAACAGTGTAGCTATAATTGTTAAGAGTTATTGAAAATCGTATTGGTTGCTTTTGGAATTTGAATAGATCAAAAGCGCTCATTATAAATTACATTCATTTGACAAAAAGCTGGAAATTATTAAATTTTAATAGGCATTATGTCAAAATGCCTTCGTCATTGAGGCGTTGACGCGTGACCATGTCAAAGGGAATTTCGCTTTGACCTGTCGACGCGTCATTTTATTTCTGAATTTTACCGTGTGGAACCGGCTTAATGCTTTAATTGTTCCCTGTTCTCTTTTTTGAAAATTTTGGAATTGTTTTACAGTTAGGTGGTATCTATCTATTTAAAACAACTTTTGTAGGTATACGGATGATTCTCAGAGGTAATATAAACAAAGCCTTTTGGGCCTTGGCCTTATCAAAGTGAACTACAACTATGTACACATACACTAAACGATATAAATGCCAAAGAATATGTCTATACAAGCGTTAATATCAGATAACTATACACAGTAATCTTAATTTCTTAGTATTTTTTGTCTGAAATTAACTAAAATAAACGGTATTTTTCTTTAGAAAGAATGTAAAAGTAAAAAATATGCACTGTATAGTTATGCCTTACGACGTTTGCATTGTATTTTCATAATTAAAAGTAAATACTCTACGACCTACGTTATTATTGTAATAAAATCTAAAAACTTCGTACATAAAGTAAACATCAAAGTTTATATCAATCATAAACTATTATATCAGCAGCCAGCACGAAACTCATTAGCACTTACATTAGTAATGTGTTGTAAAGTTTACGCGCTTTCGTTAATCCAAATTGCGCGTAAAATGCGTAAGACGAGGCGCATGAGACGTTACGCTTATCTTGTGGCGCGTGACGTCATTAACGTAAAGACCTCTTAAGAATATGCTGATAAAACTCTATACTCGCATGATTTGAATTTATGGCTTGGTTTCCTTATTTGGCTTATACTGTTGTGTTTACATAATATTCCTATTTACGTATCATTGTTATCTGTTATTTATATATTTGTGATAACATATAACTACTATAACTGATTAAGTATTAATTTAAACAGAAGTAGTAATAATAGCTTTGTGATACGTCAAATATAGACGATTTGAATGAACGACCTCCAGATATTTACGAATTACATCAAAATACTGACATTACCCTCCTGTCCACAAGTTATTGAGCATCTACAGAAACTTTTTTTTAGGAAAGAATAATTTTGGTTACTTGTTATGTTTTTAGTTTATTGTGTATTTATCACCCAGTATCAATAACATAAAAATTTATTAGTAGCTTAACATTTCAAAAATCTTTTCTTATTTATTCCTTTATTCATCATTTTTTTTTAGGTATTCTTTTAATAACAAACTAGTATCTAAAATTAGTAAAGTAACCAGTATAATTATGTACGTTATGCATTCCTTTATTCCTGAAGCGAACACACTCTGTTTCGTTTTATATTGTAGATTAGACTTGGCCTTAAAGTTTCACTTTTCCTAAATTCAAACTTAGCTCCTCTTATGTTAACCAAGGAACAGCTCTCTAACAATAATGCAAAGCAACTGTATTATTTTCTACACAGCAAGTCAGTGTTTGGAGATTATTCTCGTTAGATTGCCCATAACACTTCCCTTTGTACCAGCATAGGAGATGTAAAATGTTCATTTTAATTAAATAAACATTTCAACGTCAAGTGTTTACGTAAATTCTATGGTTAAACTCTAGAAAAGTACTTTGATACTTACTTTTTACTATAGTTTATGAAATATCATCATCTCTAAAGCAGAATTATGATGGAAGTTACAAAACCATTATGTTTTATATTTCCCATCACTCCACGTCAACGTTGAATAAATTCCGTCTAATTACTCGTAAAGTATGATGAAAATTGTACCCCTTCAGCGATGAGTTGTTAACATTAACGTATCTTGTCTAAACAGTTAATGTTCGCTGTTCGCTCTTCTTGTCTGTTTCAAACTCTAATTAAAATGACTGTTTCGAGGAGTCGACAAAAATAAATTGTATATGCAAAAATCTTTAAAATGTTTATTTCGCTTAATGTTTGTGTTTTATCGTTAGATACATTTCAGAATTTATGCCATAACTAAATAATTAAGTGATGATGTTACCAATGATAGCATATAGACAACTATCCAATAATCGGTTGTAAAAAACTGTCTTTAATAATAAAATATTTCACCTATCGTTACGACGTTCTAAATACAAATACTGTAGTTAACGCTAGGAGTATACATTTAAATAACACAAATTTAATGGTTTAAAATGCGAAATATATTCGTTAATACATTTTAACCTGATATTAGGTCACCTGACGAGGTAATTGCTGTGAAATATTTTTTACGCGTCGCGTTAACTACATACAAATTAACTTCAGATGACACAGAACTTTATCCAAACTAAAAACCAAAAAAGGAACATAGGGTCAATGCAATTACATCACTCTATAAGTTGTTAAAAAAAATAAACATCAAAATGCAAAGATCCCTCCACATCTTTCGACCTTTTTAATTTCGAATGTCAAATGTTGATTTATCTAGCCAGACAACAGACACTGTGTATAACATGATGGCAAACAATATACAAAGCGAGTTCATTTTTCCTTATATCGTAACATTTCCACGCCACATGATTCATTCACCACATGTAATCACGACCTAGCGCACGTCACAATGATGCATCGTAGCATTCTTGCGCTCCGTAGCAGGGCTGCTACGAAGCTACGGTATTGTTCTTTCAGAAGTTCAAAATAAGCAGGAGAAAGTCCTCTATACAATAGGTATAAGAAGAATGGCATATATATTCTTTCCTTTTGATGGGCAAGTTTGTCTGATGGTAGCAATGTAGGGTTAATAATCAACGGGTTGTGGATTCGATTACTATTGGGTCCAAAATGTATCTAATCAATTTAAATTTTTTCTCTAACCTTTTTTATTGTATTTAAATGTTTGGTTTTTAATAGGTAACAGGTATATCGAAATTACGTTCAGGTCACAAACACCTGTCCATAAAAGAAAAAGCCGTGAAGTTTAATCGGCCAGTTTCAGTGACAAACAATAAAATAAAAAAAATCCATCCAATATCAAGTCGTTTCAAATAATCATTTTCCTTATATATTTCGCACTTTAAACCGATAAAAATTGTATTATGTAATAGCATACACTACTGAATTATGCTACGTACAATACTTAAAACTAAAAGCATTTAAGAATTGCATACTTATGTAGGACAATGTCACTTATATACGTAGGGTAGAAAGTTAATTATTCTATATTTATACATAGATTTTTAATTTATATCATATTTGTTGCATATTAAGTAGTCCACGTAGTCTTTTTAATATATTTAAACCTAAATAAATCAGGTCAAATAAATATATAAGCTATGATAGTTTTTTTTTCAGTTAAGCAAACAACCCTAAGCCGTAGAGTTCTTAGCACTCTACATTATTCTTAGTAGTCTGTAGCGGGCGTAGCACATCGTAGAGCATCTATCGTCTTTGAGTCTTGTGCTTTAGGATCACACTTAAAATAAGTAAGGTAATATGTTGGAGATAGACAAATTCTTGTGTCTATTTCCATTTATTGAATTAAAGAAATAAGACCTTATTGGGAACTATTAAATTTTCAACTCAAGCTAAAAATATTGCGAAAGCATGCCATTTAAGCTAAAATCCAATAGTACGACTACATCATATGATTCTTCAGTATCGTGGAATGGAAACGTTAAAGCACTCAATCATTATAATATTAAAATTATACATAAAAAACACGCTGAATACATATGTTAAAAATGGAATCCAGATATTATTTTGGCGTCCATATATTATAAAACAAAATATGACGTACGAGAACTTAGATGCAAACGGTATTTTCATACCATTTGCGGCTTTTCAATGGATTTAAAAAATATAGTTTTATAGGAAATTCATATAAAAAATTTATTTGCGAATATTTGGTTTTTAACAATGTTTGTTAATGTTCTTTTTTTATGTAAATATACAATTTATAAGTGGAATTCGTTACTGCACTGTCCTGAATAAATAAGTAAAAAACTAACAAATGCAAAACCCAAATTTTTTCTTTATCAAATTTTTCTCTCCGTATCCAAAACATTGTTAGTACGATATCGTGTGCGGACACCATTAAAACGTGATAGTATGTATGACAATTCAATTTGTGCCCCAATAATATCGGATTACGAATAATGGACAAAAGAAACCGTCGCAGCGACTGCAGCTTGTACAGATAACGGCACCTTTTTACCAAACAATATTCCTCGGTTACAAAGAACAACATCAACTTAATGTGATCTCCTGAATAGCTTGACTACTTAAATTATGTTAATTATACATTTATATGTATCGGAGAAAATTAAATATTGATAAAAAATAAGAATTTGTTCAATGACTTACAAATTTTTCTTTAACAAAAAGATATTACTAAAAGTTACTATTATTTACCATATGTTATTATTACTGTCGTGTGTGTGTGTGTGTTTGCGTTTGTTATTATATCCTTTATTTATTTTATTTTATTTATTATCTTACTACACTAGGATCTTAAACGAATATATTTCGTGTTTAAAACAGTTTCAAGTGCTTAATTCAATGTACACCACTCGCATTACAGACAAAATTTAAAACAGAAGCTATAAATATACTTTATATTTGTGGCAAGTGTTCTTGTAATTAACTTCAAACCTTCATCATAAATGTCTTGTTGATATAAAAAGATTACATATGTGTACACGACAAAGGGCCAAATATATAAGATGTGCGTATCAAAGCGTAAACCAGGGGCAGTAAATTGTATACCGCACGAATAAAGGAATCCCTAACATGGTCTCTATACACGCCAAGTGCTTTTTTATTGTGATTCACTTCCGACTAATAGCGAATGGACTAAACACATTTTGGTGGTCAAAAATAAGAAGTTAATTGTAATAAAAATATTACCACACATCACCGTTTCTATGGCAACCGTTTCTATAGCAACCGTCGTTGTTGTTCTAATATTTGAGTAAATAATTCACTAATATATATGAAAATAGTCGGTCTAGGATTAGGTCTAGTCTGATTAGACCGAATAAAAAACAAGCTCAATATAAGTTTAAAGTAAGAGTATAAAATAAGAACTAACGATTTATTTATTTCTAATAATAATGAGTTGTGTTTGTAGTTTATTCATTGAAAATGTATATTTTAAAATAAAAAAACTAGCAATCTGGTCGTGGGTTTAAGTACTGTTTGTGTTATAGTCTTATACCGTGCTGCTCTGCTCTAGCCAGTTAGAGTTTCCAAGTCCTACGTCATCGTTGAGTTTTTAACACATTGATACATGCACCTCTCGCACAATGTAATTTCAACCTTAACACTGTGTTAAAATGTGTGTACTGATTCAAGATACGCCCGTTTCTTGTATTTTTTTCTAATTTAATTTACAACCTGTTAGATACATGGCATGACACATTGGTTTTCAGTCATATTGGACAATGAGCCCGTCGATAATAATTTACCGTCTGCATTGATATGAAATCAACACTATAAACCTCTCTTATCTTCATATGCATAACTGTCATGCATAAATAGAGGAGCGTCGTTTATGTCATGCAATAAACGTGTGACACTAAACCGGCATCTCGAAGGCAAAGCAATAAACTGTCCGATTCACTATTTAACCGTGGTTTAAACGTGGTTTAATGATCGCGCCGTCGGCTACGTTCAATCTGCTTAATTGGGAACGGTTCCACCGACCGTTACGGGTTAATGGATCTGGATTTACAGCTCGCTTTAATTGTGATGCTGAAGTAATATTGGGATGCCTTCAGCTCGTGAAGGTTTTATAGGGCGCACTATCAACGTGGCTTTTGAGAAATTATTGATTTCTGAATGAAGTATGACGAAGAAGAGAAGAAGGTTATATGTGGATTTTTTCTACAAATAATGATAATAATGATTTTCAGTAGTGGTACCATAAAACGTGTGATTGCAAGACACTTTGCAATCACACGTTAACGTTAGATAAACACGTGTTTTCTTATAAAAACCTTGACAATAAGAAACCTAAGTTTCTAGGATTCTAAGAATCTTCTTTGTAAGATTACAAAGTATCTGTTTTCCAGTTGATTAAAAAAGTATCTATTCTGGTAAAGTATATATCATATTTGGAATAAACACATTTCATCAAGGAAAAGAAAAAATTGATAAAATATTGAAACGAACAAGCACTTTTCAATATGACGAATCAAGAATATTGTTTCTTAAGTAGGTACCTTGTTACAATCTCTAGTATGCTTTTAGAAATATTGGTACTTTGCTCTGGAGTAGCAAAATCAAACACGGTATGTAAACCGTTGTGATTTTATCGAACCAATTTTATATTGGGATTCCCCTACTATTGGTTTGTTACGTTTGGAAAGTTAAACTAAATAAAACACTGTTAACTCTAAAGCGAAGTTGTTAGTTAAATTGAATGATTTTGTCGTTAAAATAATTTTCTTAGAATAAATTTCGCATTTTTAACCGTTAAAGTGTTTCATTTAAATATGTACTACTAGTTAAGTATGATTTTTTAATTTCTTGTGAATATTTCATAAAGTTACATTTTACTAACCAAACACCGCATTTATGTGCGAAGTATTCTATGTTAAAATGTATTTAATTAAAAAGGTTACTATTCTATAGTCAATACTTTAACGCAAGAAGTACAAATTTAAATAAAACACTAATAACGGCTTAAAACATGAAAAAATTAAACATTCTTCGGCCTATTCTTCGGCCCGACATTTCGGATGATTTTACAGAAGCAGTGGTGACGTAGTAAACGAGTAGGAGTGGTCTCGTGCCGTAGTTTAAGGAGTTTTACTTAAATAAAGTTACGGTTTTCAAGTGAACGAGTTCCAGTCGTAATTCCATTTTCAATATGCAACCTCTTTCAAACTTCAAATATTTCAGAGACGTAAACTTCCACCTGCATTAAGTGATTAGTTCCATTTGTGAATATCACAGCTTCAGAATCTATTGTTATTCCAAGCTGTGCTTGATTAATTATGTGTAGTCAATACTTTCGTCTGAGTCACTTTGGCTGAATGGGTTCTGTTAAAGCTTTCGTGAATTATTGCTTGCAAATAAATAGCAAAGGAGGTTTGCTTTGTTTTGACAGAATACTAGACAACACAATCATTACCACGTTTAAGTTTTGCTTTGTTATTAAAAACAAATGCAAGTAGCGATTAATTATATTTGAAATTAAAAGACTGGAGTAGGTATCTCAAATGCCAAAGATCAAACTTCTACTCAAGCGCCAATCGTTTGAAGTGTCTTAAATGCACACTACTACGTGCCTAGTAACACTTAATTCGTTAAGATGATAATCTTGGGGAATCCTGTAAAAATAAATAGTAAAAGTAAATCCTTGTGGTAAAAATATTGTCTTTGATATTTTTTAGTGTCTTCACTGAACACGATAATTGACATGTTCGAACGATTTGTTGATGGATTTGTTGAACATCGGATTAACGACTACAAACCCCTTGTATTTTTTTAAACAAAAGAAAATCTTTTAGATATCTTCTAGAAACTGGAGCAGGTAAAATACAAAGGTATATTTCTACCTTGAAAAGCGTGGTATATTTCCTGAAATTATTATTTTTGATTTTGTTAGTCACTTGTTATCTATATGACTAAAAAAATGTTATCGTTATGTTGACAAATAAGAAATAATCATTTATTTATGAAAAATCATAGAATAAACAGTAAATTATGTTAGTCGCCGCCGGTATTTGCCAAAACTCATTTGCTTAATTATTATTTAATATTAAAACACTACATTTAATTAATACTAGGTATCTCCCACTGCACGATGCATCAGTTCGACGCTTACAATAATTCTCTTAATTTCTTATACTAATATGGTAACGGCAACAGTAGCTTCACATACTGATCGCACGGGTATCGAATACACTATCAGCAATTTCCCCGTAGTGGTACAGCTTAGGGCTGTCGCCTAATAAAGTGCAGCTTAGGGCTGGCACATAACAATTTTCAGAACTTATTAACATTTTTATTATTTGTTTAAGGTCGCCTTTTAACAACTACATCATTAACTACTAGAGAGAACTACAATTACACACATTATTAACATTATTTATATTAAGATAACTGAGTTACGTACAATATATGACTAGGAAATACAATAATATCGATTTTTTACTTAACTGTGTTAAACAGACGAATGTACTGTCCAATTTTCTTAATCAGTTACTTAACAGTATGTTTCTTTATCCAAAAATATTCAAACTCTAACCTATCGATACGAAAACTTGTTCAGTATCTTTGCTGCGATTATCATAAAATCTCTGAATAAAAATGAGTCAATACAATATGAATAGTGCATTCGCGACGAAATCTTGGCAAGAGGGTTTTCGAAATCCAGATAAGGCAAAGTTCCGATTGAATGGGACGGAATAATGACGCTTTGGGAACTGGTAAACAACTCGTAACTCTGCCATCACTTAACACTTTACGAGGATAATATTCGCCGTTTCCTACACGCTTTTCTCGTTTTCCGTCGTATTATCTTACTGGGATTATGAAAAGACATTCTACGCAAATATTGCAAAAGGTTTATAGGTTATTGTAGATGTCATGCGCCAGACATATATTTGTCTCTAATTTATTTTTGAACTCTATTGAACTTGAACCAACTTCTGTGGGTCATCAAGCCGAAATTATTCATAAAAATTTGTCGAGGTTCAAACCCAGGACCTATCGTCTTTAACGAGATGTTTATAAGGAAGAATTAAAATGTATGTAGCTAATAATATTTATAAGATGTGTCTTATAAGTAGCAGCTAGTGACAGAAGGATTACAAAGAGACATTAGTTTTCCAGAATTGTAAGCAACGTAGCTACATTACGCTGGAAAAACCGTAATTGAGCTCAATTTAATATCAATTTAGTGTCTAGTATTGTGAAATAACGCTAGCAGTTAAAAATAACCGAGTTTTCAAATGAATTAATATCTTATGTTTCATTTATCCGTACAAATGTGTAAAGTTAATAATAACTATAATTGTTGAGTAGCAAATATTAAAAATGTCCAATGGCAGCGAAATGTTGACCGGGATGCATCGCCAGATTTTGCAATTGAACGATCTGACATTCGTATATTGTAAAAATATTTGAGAGTCTTCCCTTACCTTTGGATCTAAAACCAAATGTATTTATTATAGTAATATTAAATTGATACCCTGAAATAGTTGAAAACTAGAATATTATTTCCTTCATCATAGACTTAATTGAAATGGAGCTAATAGTCTAATTTACTTACTGTCCGATGTTATCTTTCTAAATATAAGAGTAAGACCACGGGTAAAAGCCTTTTTATTACAAAACTGACTAAAATCTTTAAATTACAATTTAAAGAAATGTTCAATATTGTACATGTGTTAACGGCTAAGCTTTAAAAAAAAAACTTTAAATATAGTAGTAGACAAATGAAAAGCTAAAAAAACCTAATTCAAAGTGATTTATACATTTATTTTGTCATGCATAATAGTGAGGGTAGAATAAAAAACGTACTTACCCTTATCCTCGATAATACGATCCATCAACAATAATCTTATTTTATCCACTTCTACTTGAAAAAGTTCAAATAAAACAGAAGGAGACATTAGAAGAAATGACACGTGTACTATATGCATAACTGTGAAGCCAAGAGATTCAACTGGTTCCTGTAACAGCAAGGGTTTAAGAAATTTTATTATTAGTAGTAATTATCAACTTTCACATTCAATTTACAATTATAAAGAGTTTATATTATTAATTGAATCGAATTATTGAAGTTACGAATTCAACGTTTAAATAACGTTCTGGTCGTTTACAGAATTTAATATATAATAACAAAATATACTTTTCTATATTAAATTAAAAAACGTTCACACTTTTTAGTAAGTACGTTGTCGACTTATAGTTTTATAATCCTGACCCGATAGGCTTTATTACAATTCAATATTGCTAATTTGTTTATATTTATAAAATAAAAAATAGATTAACGGTATTGCTTACATGGCTTTCGATCACAAGAAGAACATGATAAATATCAACTATTAATTTTGGTAAGCCACATATTATGCTTACAAATATCTGAAACGATGAGATAATTATATTATATGGAATATAAGTTAATGACAATATTTAAATATTATACATACCTGTGCGTAAAACTCAGGAAGAATAATATCCAACAGATTACCTATATGCTTGTACATGAGCAGACAAAATCTAATTTTATCTTCTTTCATTGTCTTCATATCGGCCACGTACAAGTAATAGCTGCATTGGGGGTTTTCTTCTAATCTACACCTTAATAATTTCATCCTGTATCTAATAGTATTAAGTATAGTAAATCTCCAGACTCTGTTCAAATCCAGAGCTAATAACGATAAGACATTCACAACGAATGGAGTAAACGAATGGTAGCAGTTATGAGCAACGCATCCTAATGCCATGAATGAGAGCCTGATGAGCCAGAGAACAGTAGTGATGACGATAGATCTATTTTGGACCTTCTTATAATGACGTCTGTTGATTCTCAAGTATCCGTCGAGGCATTTGAGCTTCGCAATAAATTGGAGTACCTTACTGTTGTAGATCATAGATATTATGACGCTAAGGTCGTATTCAATGAGGGACATGAATTGCGAAGGATTGATGACGTTGCAACAATTCATAGTGCTATAAGTAACGATGATGATAAGACTTAAGCTGTAGAACTGAGCGAGGATTTTTTTAACCATGGTTGGAGTGAACGTCTTGAAGTTGTAACCACAGATAAACAACACAACAATGACAGGTTTGAATAAACTAAGCATGTTTTTGTACGAATTCGTAATTAAAGACATCGCTGATAGGAAAAGGAGATATTTAATGCAATTATAGAATTAATTGGAAACTCTGGCCTTTGCCGACGTCAAAGCGATTTTGGGATTGTTTGTCGATACAATTTCAACTGGCAAAGCTTGCATTCTGATTCTCCCATTAATAAAAACGTATTAGAAACAGATTTAAAGTAGCTCTTCCAGTCTTTTTTGTCAATATTCTTACTAGCTGTCATACATACAAATAAATTTTAATTTTTGTGGGACAAGTAAAATATTAGTAATAATAACAAAACCATATTACACAAAGGCTAGAAAAAAATATGTGAAAAGAGTGTCTAACGCGAAAATCATAATGGGAATACTAGCTCCTTTACAAATTCATATTGAATTGACGTGAATAACCGCTACAGTCACAAAGACCTTTCAGATTTTACACAATGCTAAAGGTTTACAAATGTGAACAGAACTGTAAATACATTCATTAATTATTGACAAAAGATTAAGAAAGATGATCAACTCTATAGATTGGTCGATGTCTAGTACTAAATGTTCTTCTACTAACTTTATAACAAAAAAATATCATAACACATTTTTTCATTGTTTTTATTACTCATAGATTGTTTATTATACACAATACGAAGTCTTCTGAAGAAGATAATTACTCGCTAATGAGCAACAGAGATTAAATGATGTAGATAATTTATAAATGCCAATCCAAGGCCATCGTGTGCATTTTAAATCCGAAACAACGAGTTACTAACTCAAGTAAAACATGCATTGCTTTCAAAGTTTTTAAAGTAATCGCTGGCTAGTTACTAGAAGTAGAGTTTACCTACGTTAATCGTGTGTACCAGTACACAATCAGGTGTAAGTGGAAATGTTAACATAAAAGCAAGTAAATTGCTTAAGAGTCGCCATTAGTCGGCTTAGTCCTCAATTCGCTCGCTTTTACACTATTAAGCTGTTATTGCTACGTGAAATACGCAGATCGTAGAGTTACGAAGCGATGGGGCCAGGACGTTTGGATGTGGCATATTCGATTCAAATTCAATACTTTTTATTAAACATATACTTGCTAACTTATAACTTAAAACTACTAAATATTTTCTGAAAAGCAATAACAGGTATATAATAAAATACATAAGAATGGCAATCGATACCAGTCTCAGCTGTACTGCATAAGTGCTTGTCACACTCAGCAGCGCTGGTTTTCAGATTGGTCCGGGTGTCGTAGAAGATTCAAAACTATCAACATTCGTTGATTGACAAGGTAGTACACATTACTTAAACTACGATAAAGCATTATTATATCACTAAACCTACCGCCAGACATAAGATAACATATTTAAAAATCTTATTATTTTTCACAATGTTCCACGTGCCATAAAAGATATTAAAAAGCGCAGCATAACAGTGTGCATACTGGTAATTTGTAGATTATGCGTTTATAATATGAACTATGTTGCTTTATTGCTTATAGAATTGAACTGAAAAAAAGGGAATCGGTCTTTTAATATTAATTTAAAAAAAGAAATCTTTGTCTTGATTTTCTTATTATAGAAAGCGTAAAAACACACTTTATTTTTCAAACAATTGTAATATATTCAATAAAACTACAATACATTATTATTACAGTTGTTATACATACCTCATTCACCGACGATTAAATATTTCGGGATGACATATCCACAATCCCGTACTCAACAATCTATGTACTGAGCCCCTCTCCTCAATTGTCGTTAACTTGAATGATTGAGAACTTACGCTTTCGACTTCATTGCTTTCAATTTGTCCGTTATACAGAGTGCTTCAAGTGAGATGATACTGTGGATTTGATACAATACAGATAATAATTTCTCTCTCTTGCTTATGGAAGGCTATATTCGACCTATCATGCTAATACAAAAAAAAATGTAAATGTGTATGTTTGTTCTCTTCGCTATGTAATCTCCCAACCGATATATTACTCTATAACTAAAGTCTAAAATTATGTGTTAGTGGAAAATTATACAGCAGACATTAAGACTGTAGTATGTAGAACACTCTGTATATGAAGAAAATCGCAGGTTGTGTTCAATGGAGTGGGCATCAGCGCTCGTAACTCGTAAATAATAATGGTCTTTATTTTTTCCCTGTTTCATTATTTACAAACATCACAATCGTTTACAAGAGAAATACTCGTAGCTTCTGGTGGCATTTGATTAATCCTCTTCATTTTAACATATCACCACCTACCTCCGTCACCATTATAAATTTCGATGGGTTCGTTGTTGTAATCGAACCCGATCCTCACCGGGTCCAATATTTTTCTAATCAATTTATAATTTTTCTGAAAGTTGTTGGAGTTCGTCTGGAAATCTGGATATTAAATGGGTCCAGCGTCCACAGATGAAAAGGCCGTGAAGTTTAATCACGATTCAGTGTCAGTCTGTGGATTTCCGAATATCCAAAGCCAAAGTAGATCAACAGCGCATCTTGTATAGATGTTATAGGATTGAATATTTTACCTTTCATCAAGTGAACTCCAAGTGCCTGTACTCCGCTATCATTAAAAAAAAAGATTTTTACATTCTGTATATTACATTCTGTTAAAGCACTGTAAAAATACGTATAATCAGGGAATCAATATATTCTAATATTATATTATTTTAATGTCTAAGCTATATGAATTTGAGGGCTAATTAAAAAAAATGGTTGAGAGCGACGTGATACACCAGAATAATCTAAGTGAAGCTACAACTATATAGGCTATATACTATACTAGAAGCCTAGCGGGTGGTAGGGTAAGAAATACTACATCGTAACGCATTATGTAATGAAGTAATTTATCGGTAAAGAGATTATCACTTGAAGAACGTCGTTATAAAATAAAATTATAGATATTAGTCTACAAAACGTAGCACAGAAAGTGCCTATATGTTTGATAAGCATTTTATTTCTTCTGAAAACGTTGTTTTTCTGAAAATTATTTATGTACATGCCTATGCGATTGTCTGTTGTAAAATCGTAAGTTCGAACTCCAGTCGTGCGCCAAAACGTATCAACGTATTTTTCTGGCAAATTAAACTGCCCCGCATTTATTGAGCGTGGTCGATTAAAGAGCTGATGGTCCATTTTCAAGAGAAAAATCACGAAGCCACTGGATACACAGAAATATTAATACATCACAGTTAAGTACGTAACACACTGGATTAACTCCTTAGCGAGGACGTAATTTCTAAACAAGTTCCACGATAACTTTTAACTCGGCTAAAGACAAACCCCGATCAAAGGGATTACTCCGCACAAGGGAATTAGCGATTTCTTTTCGTTTTTTGTTTATGATCGTGCTTTGTGAAGTTTCCAGTACTTCCGAGCGCTTTGCAGTCAATGACCGGTGAGGCATCGTTGTAAAGTTTGGGACGCGCGAAGATTTTGATACGGTATTAATTTTAATCAAGGTAAATTACAATTTATAGGTCAATTGAAAAAAAAATACCTCATGGTTATTCTGGCTAGCCACTTTGCTTAGTCGAGGAACACGCACTATCTCCAGATGAGAGGTCAAGAAACATTCCAGTTACGACGGCTGACCAGCTTTAAGTACCCAAGTTTAAGAACTGTCAAAAAATAGTAACAGAAATAACAATAAACTACCAATACTTACCTAAATATAAGAAAAAAGTGAAAAATCCCTAATGACAGACGAAATATTAGCACATATAATTTTGAAGGAAACTGAACTGAAATGGCTATTGGAGGTCCACAGACATCCCATCAAAGTTGAACTATTTACATAAAATATACATTGTAGATACTGTAGTTATTTCTCCTTTATATAAGTTCGAATGTGCACAAGCAACTCTAACCAATACCGTATCCAAAATAACTAGACTCCTAGCGTGATCCAGCACTTCTATGAAGTAGAAAATTACTCCAACCAACTTCTTTGTCCGCTGACCACTCGGAATTTTTTACTATTAAATTCAGCGGGAGCATGTATTACGGTACAATTTCACCCTGGTGCGCAATGATATCTTTTTGTCTCGAGTGCCCCTTTTATTCCATAGTTTTTATTAGGGTTCCGTACTACTCCGTTATCCGTTTGTCACCGACCTATTTGGCATAAAAGATGCGGCTATAGTTAAGACTATTTTCACATACGATAGATGCTTCTAGAACAACAGATACAGTGGCAACTAAATCAAAGAATAAAATAGAGAATAAAACTATGTATGGCTGTTATAAAAAAATAAACGTGTTTTTGCTTTTCACTATACGGAACCCTTTGTATGAAAGTCATGCTCGCTCTCGCCCGGGTTTTTTAGATTTTCGTGGATGACTCCTTTGAGTGGTTCAAATGTTCACTCCATTGTCTCGTAATGGAGTTGTAATGGAATTTTATTTAAGATGCTTTAAAAAGTCAAGGGTTATAATAAGAGAAATGAATGCTCGACGAGCTATCTCTCGAATGCATTTTGCATGAAAGAAAATTCGGAATGTTTAACTGGTTTAAAATACAAAGGTTTAAAGACGCAATACGAAATAAGTAATAATAGAAATGCTCATGATAATGAATAATCAGTAAAAATTGTAGAGGTATTTTAGATTTGTTGCTATTTATTTTAATTTTAATCTGTCTATCTGTCAAGAAACAACAAAACAAGAGTTTAACTATCGCTATGCTTCACTTATATTTAATACGTAAATCTTAACTCGCAATTTACACATTAAAATATTCTTGGAATTGTTAACACAGATAATAAATGCTTATTAATGTGTTGTTAATCTGTGTAATTTCAATGTCGTATTGTGTATCTGTGGTTCATGGTTCGTTTGGGCGGGAAAGAAAATAATTACAGAACATATTAATAAAATTGAATTGGACATTTATTAGCAAACACAAAATATATATTTGATTTAATTCATTATGTTAACGTAAGGTAACCTTCAAGTATCATAAATACACTTGACCACAAGTAACGAAACATACTCTGTGGTATTATCTGTATAAGCGGTGTTGCCATGGTTGCACAATTAGACGGACAAAAGATGGACATAATGACCACTATTATTTTGCTCTTATCTGTTGTAACAGAAGCCCATACTACAGTCAAGTATCTATTGTGTCTGTTATAGATTTTGGACAATGGCATTCGTTAGATCGAGGATTTTGCGCAATAAAAAGATTTAGTTTATCGGCTTTTAGTGCTGATACGAGTGTATACAACATCATTATTTATAATATAAGTGTAATTTCTTAATCTAAAATAGATGAATTAATTTTTATAATTGTGCTAAAAATATTGTTAGCATATGTTGAGTTATTGGTGATAAAAATTTATAAAAATATTTCCTATTTTTATAAACACAGACAAGCATAGGTTAACTCGATGAGAGGTAAAATTACCCTGTCATTTCACATCTTAAAGAGATGCGCAGGCGATTTGACTTTGCATAAAGCCACATAGTAAAACTGATGGACGATTAAACTTCCCGGATTTTTCTTCTGTAAATATTTACACAAAATTAATCAATTCATTAGAAACATACTGGACTCGGTAGGGATCGAATCCACGATGATTATTAGCCATACATTGATACCATTACACCAACCAGCCCGTCACAACACACATATTTTCATTCGATGATGAGTATAAAATTATTATCTATTGTCTCATACCTACATATAGCCTAATTTTACTTAACCTAAAAGACTGCTCGATGTAAATAACCTATTTTTTTTTATATATTGTACTAGCTGCGCCCGCGCGACTTTGTACGCGTAGAATAGTGACTTTGGGTAGAATTTTTAATTATTTAGGCTGTTTATTTATTTATTTTATAAATTTAATAAGACACATGTGTAAGTAAAGTATTTCAGAGTTACTTTCGCATTTATAATATTAGTATAGATTATCGTATTACTAAATCGAGATGAAAATAGACACAAAAATGTGTCTATCATATAGCAATAAATGGAATATTCATGATTTCATAGTTAACAGAAGATTATGTTTAAAATACCACCCTTACCAGTAAATAGTATCATTAAGGGCCATGCTGGTAGTGAAAAATGAATCTTTTAAGGGCACGATCCAACACCATTTCCTCTTCCTGTGTACCGGCATCTATCTTAGTCGGATGTGTCGACACCCTTTTAATACGCGATACTTGGAGAAACTATTAATTTGCTCTGACGGCTATGCTCAATAGGGCACCTTCATCTAGTGTTCATTAATACTTTTAAATACTTCTTCTTGTCTGTATTGTAGTAAAACAAGTTTCATTTTTTTATGTTTTGTTAAAATATGTTTTTATCACTCTGGAATACCCTCTGTGTCTATACAGGTTTTGGCTTCCTAAATTACTTTGTATTTGTCAGCAGCTCTTGCTCAGCTTTGCAGCTTGGACCAGTCATATGAGTAGCACGTAACGTTAAGGATGCCGGTTCAAGTTCCGAAAGTTTATGTAGAGTTTTGTAATTACTTAAGGACTTCTTTTTTAACTTCGATATTTCTACCATCCTTTGAATAGTAGTCATTTATTACTACTCTAACACGAACGAGTTCTTCAAAATACTTAATATAAACTCTAAATAATTATAATCTATGTATGTTTACCATTCGGCGTTAGGAAAACCCAACAATACATTAAAGTCAAGATAAGAAGTGGTAATTAGCATCTGACAAGTGTCTGAGTAAATAATTATACTTTAATCTGGCAACATAAATCAGAACGCTTAGCACCCGATTAGCATTGAACAAGAGGCTGTAAATCATTGTACCCGCCCACTTGAGTGGATGTCGGGAACAAATGTTATGTATGCCATGATAGATGACACTGGAAATTATTCTTTATGCTCTTATACTTTTATCCCCAAGAATCAGGTAGAAAATGTCATGGTCTTTGGGTAACTGTCGCGGGATCGATTCCCATCGGGTCTGATAATAATCATTTTTTAATATTTTTTTTTTTTTTTTTTTTTTTTTTTTTTTTTTTTTTCCACTGCAACAATCATGTTAGACCATTCCACTGGTAATAAATTCAATCATATCAAATTGGTGGTAGGAATATATTATTCTTAGTATACCTGGTAAAATGCTTGTGATAAGAAAGTCTAGTTGACAATTTCATTAAGAAAAATAGTGGTACAGTGTCTAGCGAATTAACAAGTTTATTGGCTCAGTTGGCAGTGAACTACGTTTCACGCTTCCATCCCATTACTCTGGGACTGTTTGTACGGTTGTACACAGCTTTACGAGCTTTGCAAAAATCTGATACGGACAGCGTTCTCCTATCCAACGGTATTCAAGGTAAGGTTTGCGTCTGTGACACTCTTTCTTCTTATCCTTTATGGAATCAATTCTTTTTAATTGGCCGGATTCAAAATACTCCAAATTACTGTAGGTATAACAAATTTTAGCGAGCAATAGATTCACTTAATTACTTTTAAATTAGGAATAAAATAATCTTTACTAATACTGTAAAGCTGAAGAGTTTATTTGTTTGTTTGTGTTTATTGGACCATTTGTCGAAGAAGACTTTAAAATATCTATCTACGCTCAAAAGTAGCAAGGAAACGGGGAAATGTGGGAAAAAAGCGAGGAAAAATAATAATAATTAAAGGTTTTCTTTGCGTGCGCTGCAAAAACGGTTCAAGGTACCCAAAAAAATTTGTATAAAGGAATTATTCATCATCAAATAGTCAAAATAAATTTACATGGCAGTATATGTCTATATATTAAGATTAACTCATAAGAATCCTTTATTTTCGAAATTATAATGGAAACTAATGCTTGCCATGTCAGTTACAAATCAATCCTGACCTCATATTTGGTAAATAAGAAAATTGAAATACGTAATCCTTACAGGGAATAAACTCTCGCTTAGTTGTCTCAGTTCGGCGATTTAAGAAGACAAAGGACAGTAAAATGGTTGATTTCTCACAACACTGATGAATCTAGCGGATATAATGACGCCAAAAGGAACATGACGTGATACGACTTTCACAAATTAAGCGAAAGTTTTAATGATGTAGTAAAACCTTAACTTATCATTAGGTCGTTATGTCGCTGTTGTTACAATGTTAACTATTGTGTAGCAGCTGTCGTGGGTACTTAAGAATTAAATGTTTTCAAATGTATATTTGATTTAATTAAAAGTTCTATTTGGATGTACAGCCAGCATTAAATTCATGCTATGAAGAACTTAAGTATTTCAGTTAGATATTATCTAAAATAAAAAAGACATAATCACTCAATAATTCTTAGGGTTCCGTAGCCAAAGAGTAAAAACTAGACGCACCTGTCTCGTCATGTTCTCTACAAATAAAACAGTTAAAATAATCTATACCTATTGTAAACAAATGTTATGAGTATAAAGCTCATGAGTTTGTTTGATTGATTGTGATAATCTCAGGAATCACTGATTAGAATTGGTCTTTATAAATATACTATTTATCGAGGATATATATAGTATCACGCTGCGCTTAATAGGAATGAAGAAATGGCGGAAAATGTGGCAAATTATTATCTTTAAGGGCTTCCGTTGTGAGCGCTATGAAAACCGTTCAAGGAACCAAATAATATGAATGAAAGAATGTTTCCTCTGAGATCGAAATTTTGCGAAAAACTATCGCAGACATTTTTTTATTCTATTTATAGTTAACTCACAATAATCAAATTTAGTCGATATTCAGTCGAATTTTTTTTTTTTTTCTTCCTAGCAATAAAACAACGTTTGGATTGTACAATATAAAACTTGTGCATCTAAACAAAAACTCTTCGAGCGGGAATTCAACTCGCACTTGGCAAGTTTTCTTATTAATTTTCGAAGAGATCTTGCAAACATGCAAAGACATAGGTAGCTCTCACCGGGGTAAACATTATATTCATAAATATTTAATTATTAGCTTAAACAATCAGTTAAATTGAAACAACAGATTAAGACCACTCCACGTAATAAATTACGGAGCATGTACAATGCACTTGCTAAATGCAAATCACGGATAATCCATTAGCTGGTGCTACTGTAACAATGCACTAATGACCTTGGTGAACATTTGATATATTCATATAACGTGGAAGCAATTCGATACAAAAGCTTCGATCCTGCAAGATTATTTGCGCAACTAAGAAATCTAAAAGAGTAAAATGACATAATATTTTAACCATAATAATCAATAAAATAAAACCCGTTCAATGTTTTTTTATCAGTACCGCTTAAGTACGGTACAGAAATAAATAAAGCTAGTTTTTGTATTAAGTTAACGAACACGAACAATCTAGATTGTTCTAGAATAAGAAAGTTCGTAGTTCGTAGTAGAAGAAGAAAGTTCTAGAACTACTTCTTTGGTCAGTGATAGAATTTGAAGTTATATACTTTACCGTTCATTTTAAAATATAAAAGGATAAATTTGATTGTTACTTCCGCAACTATTTTAATTTTGAACATTATATTAAAAAAAAATGTATATGCAATAAACATATTTAAAAATAAATTTAATACAACCATACTAAAATTGTTATATTATAAAATGCAAATTTAGTATCCAAAAGTAAGAATTAATAGAGATTGAAGGTAAATAAGCGCGCGTCTGGACCAAAATCGCATTCATCAAGAAGAAGAAAAGAACAGACGCGACAGTTAATCGGCGTCTAGTCAATTCGATAGTATTCGAAAATTAACCGATACCCGTGACGTCATCAAGCTCTCAAAGCGATCATATAAGCCTCCAATTTCGTCCGAAATCTATTTTTTCCTCCAGACTAAGGGGATTATTGCCGGCACTTTCCTCTAGTCATCAAACCAATCATTCCCTGATGACGCCCTAACTGAATTAGGCTTCCATTACCTCCCCTTTTGTCCCCCTATTAATTAAAACTAGTGCAACTAACGTTGATTGCATTTTCTCGCTTTTTGACGTTGATGACGCGGCGATAACTAAACTTGTTTGGTATCTAGCGAGCTTTAATTACAATAGTGCTTTTTGTTCATATATTACGAATAAAATAGTAAATAAATTGTTTCATCTGTTGCTCGTTAATTTTTATTTATTTATATATTTTTTACTCAATTTTTAAGCTACAAAGCGACGGTACCGGTCTGTACGGGGACTTAAGATCATAGACTGGGATATAGCGTGGTAGATTCGACATATGACATACCCCATGGCCAGAGCTGTCACCCAAAACGTCGGGTCGTTAAAACTTTAAAACACATCTAAATATAAAGGCTGGTCCTACTAAATCTTTTAAATATATTTAGTATGAGAAATAAACTCATATTAATATACTTTTGACATACAATTACAAGTACATAATATTATGTTAAGTATCATAGAATCATACATGTTTTTAATCATAAACTTTTTGTCTAACTTTTCTAGAATATAACCCCTAAAAATTAATTTGGCGTTTAATCCCATCAGTTTGGTTCATTATTCCCGTCAGGTGAATCAAACTATCTCCACTAGCTGCAAGTAAGTGAATTTTTCTCGGCTGCAGCGGCAATCAAATTAGGATTTTACGCACGAGGCTAAAACTCCTTTTATGAAGCTAGCTTTTTTGAGAAACGTAAATTTCGGAAAATTCTTAGTACAGTATGTGTAGTTACTTCTTCATTAAATAAAATAATTACAATACAATTTAGACAATATAGGTAGAAACATAAAATATAAGTAAATTAAATTAATTTTAAAGTCTTCGTTGTATTTCTTAATTTTTTTTAATTATTATATTAAGTGAGTACTAAGAAACACTACTTAATTTAAATACAACACTTTATCGATTTAAAACGCCATATATTTTGTTAAACTTATTTTAACTACGGCCTGACGTTTCGCCGAAAAATAAGCAGTGGTCACGGCTTATTTTTTATTTATTTTCAATTAAGGTGAACTAATATTTATCGAGTTTTAAACCGTAAAAGTGTTTTATTTAAATATGTACTACTTGCGTACTACAGACAGTATTTACTTAATTTAACAAATAAAAGTTTATATATAAAATTGTTTATTGTTTTTTTTTAAACATTTAAAAAAGAACATCTGTTTTGAATTGATAAATAAATCAACTTTGTTCGTTCTGTAAATAAGTAGCTATCAATGAAAATAAATTGTTTAACGCGAACACGAAATAAAGTCATCATACTTATCAAACATCAATTGAACAATAACCTAACTTATTGTAATGGCTTAAAGTTCAAATTATGTTTAGTATCTTAGTAATTTCACTTAAATTGTAGGTGTGATTTAAACTAATTTGAGACATCGATGGTATAATTATTTTACCATTATGGTTTGTTTTCACTTTTAATGATACTTCATAAAAGTGATGTCTTTGAATATATTAATAAATACGGTTTTGTAAAATAATTTAATGAGATTAAAAAATATAAATTATATATTTTATTTTTGCTTAAAAAATCTGTAAAAAATGCGTTTTTAAGTAAATATTTTTTTTAGATATTAACAGGTGACTTTTTAATATGTCACTAAAGACTCCAATTGCTGTCACTGAGACTAAAAAGCTCTAAAGAAGAGACCAACAAGTAGTCATTTTTCTTGTACGAATATGATAAAATATTATTGTTAGATGAATCAAGTATTTTTATAAAACTGATATCCCGTTTTCTCCTTACGTGTTCGCCCAATACCCAAATATCTATTTCCCGGGATATGAACTCAGGACGCCTCCTGCTTACCACATTACTAGCCGTCGTTGACCAATGAGTAGAGGCGGTGAAGTCTAGAAATTATTTTTATAGGTAGAATTTAATAGAATCAAGAACGACCCATGTCGGTTGGCTCTTGAGTAACTCGATAAATTTCGTAAGACATTGAGTGGGGACAAGCAGCATTATTGAAGCAAATTGCAAACACCCGCAGGGCTTTTGCTAATGTCAAAAACGTGTTGTTGCTATATAGATACTAGATAAGAAATAATAGATTACTAAATTCTATTTAACTGTGTTTTGACATTGTTTAGAGTACCATTAAAATTTAAAGACTAAAAACTAAAATATAGGAAAGGTATGTTTTCAAAACGCAAAATTAACCCGCCTTCTCTTACCACTCCATCTTGCATGTTTTCCCTCACCAGTTTTTAGCACGTTGCTGGACGTCATCCGACCACCTCCTTTTAGGTCTGCCGATCTTCTACCTGTGGTCATTCTAACGAACTCTATGGCGATCTTAGCCCATGTGTCTTTTGACATCCTGGCAACGTCACGTGTCCTATTGTCATTTTTACGTCTTTAACTTTAGTTAAGGATCGAAAATCTGTGTTTCTCATTATGTCTTTTCTCTAGATGCTAAATATGGACCTTTGTATGCCCTATTATAACTTAATTTTAATAACTTATATTTAGTTTTTCTTCTCGTGTCTTGGTAAGACTTTATGTCTTCATGTCTGCGTGTGATTGTAACTATTGGCAATATTAAAATGTGAAGAGCAGCTTTTTCTGAATTACATGAACATTTCGCTTTTCAGTATATACTTAAAACGAAAGAACTTTTTCCATGCTTTGAAAATTCTATGGACTTACCCTTAAAATTAAATCTTACGAGTTGCATTGTTTGACTTGACATGACTGTTGTGAAAGATAAAAATACAGTCTTATCTAGTAGTTTTATAATGCCTTATCGAGTACTAAACGGCTCATGCAGGCAACATGGGTATAATCTGTGGAATGTTACCCCTGGTGTAATATAGTTGCCACTGAATTGCCAACCTTTCGACCAGAAAAACGTAAGCGAAGTACTTTTCGGAGATCTTATTTTATCATATACGTCTTGCTATGTATATTCCGGTATATTATATATAGATATTGCAAGACATAGAAGCGGTTGTATTTTTGGAAAATTGTCTTGGTCACTTTTACGTTTTATGTTGGTTAATCCTACATATAACGTATAAATGACTACTGTTAACATTGAAATTTGGTTGATAAAAATACAGATTATTGACTTAATTATATACAGTTACTTACAGTGCAACAACTGTTTTTTTGTGGACGGTGGTTCGTGACTCGGGCGGAGTTTAGATATACATACCCACCCCTTTAATATCCAAATTAAAAGACGAAGTTCATCATGACTGAGAAAAATTATTTAGAAAATAGTTGCAACCGGTGGGAAGCGAACACATGACCCGTTGATTGCCTTGCATTGCCACCATTACACCAGCGACCCCGTCGAATTGTAAGTAATTTAGCTACATAATACGACAAATTTTCACATCCACCCTATGGTAAGAAAAGTCAAGAATTCATTAGATTCGTAGCATCCCACTTGACGTCACTTGGACCTTTGATTGGGGAAATAAAAAGCCCGGAGACTAATTCAAGAGGTCGCTCACCGGCAAATTGGCTCGATTGTCTCAATATGAGGGTACTTGCATATTTCGAGAACGGAATTGGGCAATACTCTGCAGTCTGATGTCGTAGAAAGTATTTTTACCCATCATTTGATAATTATCAAGTATCCTTCAGGTTAAGTTGATCTTAAGATGTCAAATTGGATGGTCGATTTTCGATTTTGGCATTGTGCCTAATTTAAAAAGTTTTAATTTACTTATTGTGCAAAAAAATGTAAAAGATTTGTATTTTATATAAACGATTTGAACTAAAAACTTTACTAGATTCTAAATCCAAATATATCCAAAAGTAGAAAAATCTAAACTATAACTCTTAGCTTAATAAAGATTTTGTCTGTACACATTAGAATGAAGAAACATTTAAAACGCGAAATGTATTAGTTAAGTCATTTACAATATACTTTAACTACGCCCTGACGGGGATGTTCTCAACCGACATGGTCACCTCAGTAAAAAATACTGTTAAAAGTTCTTAGAGATTTTATGACTATAATGTTTTTTAATCTATCTAAAAACAGATTACCAAATAACAATATGTCGACAATTGATAAAATGAGTAACTTGTCCACTAATATTAGATTTAGCACTAATTTTTTTCGATAAAAGAAATAAATAATATAACAGCACAGGATAAAAAAATCTACCTATATGTATGTTTACTCGTTTGAAATGAGCCATTGTTTATGCAAAGTCGCGTAATCCATCAAAACTGAATGCATAACCTTTATTATGACACAGTAAAATAGTTATAGCGTGACGTTAAACTACGTTACAGTATTTTAATATCTTTATCTTATTTACCCAGAGAGCGGATGTAAGCACTGTACATATGCATACTTTGTTTATTTTTATTGCCATGATATTTAAATTTATTTTGAATACCCAATTCTCTAGGCATATTAAACAATTTTCATTATTATTTTGCTTAATTACAAGCTGTACTTACAGATTACAAAACGGAAATCTAGATTTACTTATATTTTACCGTAATATTATAGTATAATCTTTATGCAGTTTGTATTGAAAACATTATTATTTTTGATGATGTAAATAAATTTAAAATTCTTTTGGAATTATGAAATTCGATTACTCGATTAATTGACATAATATACGATAATTAAAGTAGATAATAAAGTTTTCAAACATTTTGTAATTTCATTTTCTATCATTTCGTAAGCTGTAAAGCGAAGGCTATTGAACTCCAAGTAAGTGTTAATGTTGAAATTACATTGCAGGGTAGGTGCTGTGTCGCTTTAAAAATACTAAACGAAAATAGGCTGCTTACCCTTATTTAACTACTTATTGTGATCACAGCTACTGCAAGCATCCGAAACATCGGGCCATAGTTAAAACAATTTTTAAAATAAGTTTAACTAATATATTAGGCGTTTTAAACCGTATGTGTTTTTCAACATATATGATATCCCTTGTAAACAGAAAAGAGCTATGTAATCTGTATCTTAAACTATTTAAATTCATGAAACACACTCTTAAGTTCACAGGCTCTTCAGCAACCAAGAAATCAGCATAAGAACTTCTTTGGCATTAGCCAAGCTATCTAGACTTAATTCCAACGCTGCAGAGTTCAAAATCGTAAACCGTACTGATGAAAGTAATGTACGCAAAATTGACTCCGAAAGCTATAAATATTGAGGTAAAGGGTTTGGTTAAAGGGTCATTTGAGTGGTCGGTCGGCTGACCGCTGCCTGAATACGACATTTCCATATGTATAACTCAAGGGGCATATGTTTTGAATTTTTTATATGAATTTTATTATTGGCTTCTATATATTTTGTATATAGTGGTAAGTATCAATGAGTTATAAGTAATAACAAGTTCTGTAAGCACTAAGAGGTGCAGACCAAATACTAACTCCATTCGACTAAAAGATTTTCTTAACAGGATCAGCTTAAATTAAAACTGAGCCATGCTGCAGTAGGTAGACACTAAACAGACACTCTCTCACGTGTGTAAAATCCTATTTCCCCATAGGAGATGGAGCGAACATATTTGTGTGTCCGTTTCACTGTTAAATTTAATTTACTAACTAATAGTTTATCAGACTGTGCCCTGCCTTACCGAACCTTGTTTTCCCAGGTTTCGAACCCAGGACCTCTCGTGCTTAACGCGATGCTAGTTTATTATTTAGCTACAGAGGCGGTCTTACTGTCATGTGTAACTTTTAAAAACGAAATGCTTCACGTTACCAAGTAAATTACATTTTATATTTCGTGTATTTTATTAACTAGATCTTATCTAATTTTAGAGTACTAGTTGTGCTCGCAACTTCGTCCGCGTGGAATATTGACTTGGGGTAGAATTTTTAATTATTTAGGCTGTTTATTAATTTAAATAAGAGCGCATTTAAGGCAGCTGATCTATGTAGTAAGTGCTACTTTGCCGTAACACTCCGAATCTCAACTCACATCACTCCTTTTCTAACTCCCGCTCTCATTCCTACACTCGCTTCCACTCTCACTCCCACTCCCACTCCTATTCCCAAAAAGCCAAAGAATAAAGTGTTCTAGCTTCAAAAACCATGAATTTCCATACAAAACTTCATCCCCTTTTTCAACCCTTTTTTGGGATTAAAAAGCTTATGTCCTTTCTCAGGCTGTAAAATATCTATGTACCAAATCATTCAAATCAGTTCAGTAGTTTCGGCGTTAATGCCGGACAGACAGTTACTTTCGCATTTATAATATTAGCATAGATTTCAAATTGTGTTTAAAAGTTATTGAATGTGAGTTTTATATTTTAAGAATACTGGGTCGTATGAGGTCTAGTCTATGGTGATGATATGTCTATACAGTATTGCTCGAATTGTCCTAAAAAACAGTGTAATATGTTTAATAAACAGATATAAACAAACATCGTCTCATTATTCACCCAATTACATTGAAAAAACGTCTCAATTTTCCTTCCAATCAGACCTAACGAGATCAAAGAAAAAACACTCACATTAAGTTTGCGCACATTTGTCCGTCTGTCAGTCCAATAAATAAGGAAAGAAAAACTGCGAAGCCACCTCGTCTGCTCTCTATCTGGTCACATCAGTGTATCGACGAAGACAGTGACTAAACATTGAGATTTATATAGAGCTGCTATTTTTTTATGTTATTAAATACCAAAAATTAGAATTATCATTCGTTTAGAAATGTTATCTACATTGAAAGAGAGCTTAAACTTGACCTTACGACCAACACCGATCAATATTAAAAAGCTAAATGTTAAATATTGTGCTGTATTGTTTATAAAATCTGGAATTTTATAAACATATATATAATATAATACGAATACAAAAACCGGCCTTCGATTATCTCTAGGTACACAAAAGTCTTACCAAGGCATCATTCAGGATTTATCTTACCACCAATTTTATTTATCAGCTCTATATAAATCCATATAAAAGTAAAACATTGACCGTAAAGGTTCAGGATCATTACTCCTTGCCCTCATTGTCTTTATTTATTGCCTGCTGGCAATTCTGTCCTGCAAGGCAACCCGACTAATACCCATAACGATATCAGCGAAAATGCTTCTACGCTCGAACTTTTCAGTATCTAGACGTTATAAAACGCTATTTTTCCAATTTAATGGGACGTTTTTAATAATTTATGTATGAAAATGGACACAAAAAGAAGCGTAAATATAAATTTAGTTTTTATTTACATATTTTGTGACGTTATGCTTTGTAGTATACTACTTATTGAAAGAATTAGCTTGACACCGTCTCAGGTAAATAAATTAAATAATAAGGCAATACTATAAGGTAATTACTTATCCAATATTACATAAATATAATATGTTTTACTATTGATCCTATTTGTAAAATTAATGACTGAAAATTCATTTGTTTCTACCTACTTTAAATATTTCATAGTAGTTTCCTGTTGTAAAACTTTAAAGATGAAAAGAATATTATTGTCTAATGAATAAGCACAGTCGTAAAAACTTAATGAAATCTGAACAATGCAAGCACATTAAAGTTCTCGCGGACGAGGAAGAGGAAAGTTTTTTTACGATTCCATAAAGCGACAGTTTTTCATTTACACCCTTATAGTCGTGATAAAACATAATTAAAATATTTTATTTCGCTGATACCACCGAGTTTATTGTTTTAATTAAAACACTGCGATTCGGTAGCACGCCATCTAGCGGTTTATAATGATAACCTATATTGTTTAGTTGGTACGTATATATTTTTAATTTCCTTTACAAAGTAATTATCAATTTATTCAATATTATAATTCAAATATTAAGATATATTTTTTTATATTTTATTGTATTTTTTAATATAGAAGGGACTATATAACATCTAAAACCTAAATAAGTGAACTGAAACGTGATTAAACTTTAGGGCTTTTGTGATCCGGATGGACGATCGATATTTCTACTACTCATTTAATATCAAGAATTCCACACGAAACAAAGTTTAGCATATTTAAAAAAATATATAATTAGAAAAATGTTGGAAGTTGGAATGTTCGTTGTTTGTTTGGTTAATATTTATAAGATTTATAACTGCGCAAGCGCTTACATTAATGCAAAGCTAGCCTACAAACAAATTTTACGTTTGATTCGTGTAATTCGTCACCACAAATAGATTTTTTAATTTTATTAATGTACTTCACAGCCCATGAGTTTGTAATAATATTAAGGATTCAATGCCCATTCGTAATTTAGGAGTACATATTAGTATACTTAATAATTTGCCAGTGAACGTGATAAAAATTCTTTCGACTCTGCTACGCTATTTGTCTAGAGCGGATACATCTTACAATTAATTATTCCTTCTCGAAAGAAGTACAAAGACATCCGCCGTACAACGTTGAAAATTCCCGATTGTCGACCCAGTTCCCTCGGGAAGTTGATCGTTTGTCACCGGCGACGCGCATTTAATTGGAGACATCCTGCTACCAATCTAAAATTCTAATAGAGTTTCCTCTTACCGTCTTGTTTCTGTAAAATTCTCTATATTATTTGATAAAGTTAGGAATGAGTCAGAACGTATAGATTTTTGAATTAATTCGCTTAGTCGTGTAACACGATCTCTAAGGTGAATAAGATGGCTGTTTTGACTATATCTATCAGGTTAGCTATATGTACAATAAATGTTATAAAAATAGCTTTTTTACATGCCGAGTTAAGTAATTGTATTTTTTTAGTTAAGAGTTCTGTCTAGGTATATTAATAATTAAAAAACTGTAATATTTTCCTATATTATTGCACACAATATCATTATATAAATTAAACATATATTTTAGATTGAAAAAAAAAATAAAATCGTTACGGGTTGTTTTGTAGTTTACGCGCGTAGTACACATTTAAATAAAACACTAACGCAAAACACAAAATATATTATTGAAACTTCTTTAGAAATCATTTTTACTACGGCCCGACGTATCGGATTCTTTGTAGCCGCCATGGTCTCCATGACCGTGATAAGTTTAATTAAATAAAACACTTTAAGGGTTTTAAAAGCGAATCTAAATTCTAACTATGCCGGAACAGATGGCTAGCGTAGCAGTTTTTTATTTTGACATTTGAGACATCCTCTATCTTTAGTCTCCCCGTGACCACGGCAGCTGCAAAACATCTGAAACGTGGTGCTGTAGTTAAAATAAGTTTAACCAATATATATCGCGTTTTGAACCGTCAAATTGTTTTATTTAAATGTGAACTACTCGCGAGATTACTTTGACTAATATATTTCGCGTTTCAAATCGTTAGTATTTTATCTTACCTACATAAATAAAAGGTGTAAGTCAAAACCATTATCCAAACATCTAATCTACCTCAAAAACATCTTCGCCCGTTAAAAGCGTCTTGAAACTAACAAACCGATATCAACTTCAAAGGTAGCCAATTCGCGCGAGAGGCCCAAATTAATTCTATAATTAGACCTGACAGATGCAGTACTTTTCACACCTGGGTAACTCTTTTGAGGGTAGCTCCTAAGGATTGAATTTTTAATCGCCTTTTTAAAGGGTAATTATTCTGTAACCGAGCGCCTGTTTAATTTAAATTGCTTTTCGAGACGACGAAATGTCTTTTAGTTTTCTTTTAATTCTATTGGCCTATGTCTGTAAAAAGATTTTGCGTCCGACTTGTGAGCCTGTTATAATAATAAAGGAGCAGCTATTTATAAATAACTATCTAGTAGCTTTTTACTCAGAAATATACAATTCGAGTTTATATTATGTATTAACATTCTTTTAATAATCTTTTAAACAGAATATTTACAAGCTAAGCTAAGTCTAATAAAAACTGTTTGCCCTATGCAAAACTATGAGATTCAATAAAATCAGTAAATAGATGAATACTTCATGTTAACCATGACTTTTAAACCTTTAATAGGTCCATAGATTTGAGCAGAAAACAACTACAATTTACAGGCAAGTAGTACATCAGACTTCTGTGCCCTGCCTGACCGAAATAATCTATTATTTCCCCGAGATTAGTACCCAAGGCCTATCGCGCTTAACGCTTAATGCTAAGCAACATGCTTTAAGCGTTTAGGTTCAGAAGCAAGCAAGTAAGATTTTGTAAAATGTCGATCAATACCTTTATTAAACAGCTGTGTCAGCATCTTCGTTCGCGTAAAATAGTTATTTAGGGTATTCAAAATTGTTTTTGCTTCACATTTATAAATTAAACTGTTACCCACTATGTCGGTCGCATCCTGTCGTTCTTACTAAGTTAATCTTAAAAGATACAGACACTATATGTCGCGGACAATTCGAACCAGCAGTTCCTGAGATTAGCGTTAAACAAACTCTTCAGCTTTACATATTAGTATAGATTTTCCGTATAAAGTTATAATTCAACATATAATGGAATAAAATACAATTTATATTACAACTTTTCAGTAATACGACCTTAGCATGAACCATTTTTAGCAACCAATTTCATGTCATTTGTTTTATGCTCCATTTGCTAATTCTATAGGGAATTTGTCGTTTCGTTGAACACTCAGCTTTATAAAGCTCTTGCATAGCTCCATAATTTTACACCATACCATAATAATAATTAGAGACTGAGGTCTTTGCCCGATTATAAGTAATACAATTAAAAAGAATATGTAGGTACTGTGCATTTGCATTGAAAAATATAGAGTTTTCAGCGCTTTTCCAGTTGAAATGTGTAAAACTGGGAGCGCCTTGATGCACCGATTGCATTCATCACGTTGATATCGCGTCCTGTTTAGGGTGACCATGATTTATACTGCAATTTTATTTGTGGTAGACTTTTTAGGAATTTAAATGTCGGGTACTTTAAAGATTTAAAATGTCAAAAAGTTGATTGATTTTCGGACGGCGTAGGTAGGTGGTTGGAACAGAAAGGAACAGCGATGCTATACGCAGGTGACACATGGAACTGAACTACCCACGCCGTCATATTAGTTAACTTTTCCATTAATTTTAACTGCGGCCCAAGGTTTTGGATCCTTTGCAGTAATTATGGTCACGGGGGAATCTGAAGATAGAGAGTGTCCCTAATGTCAAAGTCAATTTTGCTACGCTAGCGTTATCCGTTTTTATTTGGGGAAACTAACTGGATTCTTATAGAACTGACTCTCGATTCTCGGTATGTTATTTGGCTTTTTGTTTGGAGTCAGGTGTTATTCAGCATATCACTGTTTTTAGAGCTGTTCAGCCGTCGTGAGCGACAAACCGCCGGTATTTCAACCGACCGGGTTAAAATACATATAACCTAAGATCGCGGCGGGCCGGTGAGCCGTCTTTGAGTAATAGGTACACTACCCTCCGTGCTAGTCAGAGTGTATATAATTTGAAGGTATATAATCTACAAATATGTGTCGAACATTAAAAATAATAATTTGGCATCTACCAAATTCGTGGTCACAGTACAAAATGACGAAGAACGGATGTGGTATAACTGATGCCCTGTTTATTATAACAAGCGACGTTGCATACACTGGGGGAATCTAAGCGATTTGTAAAGTTGAGGTGCGGTGGGCACACCTTGCACTAATGCACTGAAATACAGTTTATTGCTGTGCGGTTTGATTGTGGGAATAATTTAATCCCACTATTAATGAGTACAATTCTAAGTATAAAGTATTTAGGTTTGGTTGGTTAACAGGATTAGAATAAGAAGACATTTATTATCTAAAGAAATATTATTATAAGCTCTATGAATTTTAAACATACATTTAGGTTAGATATTGTAGGAATATCAAAATTCCGTCCGGGTCACGAACCAACGTCCACCAATGAAAAATGCCGTGAAATTAAATCGCGGTCGATTTCAGTCTGTGGATTTACGAATATCCAAAACAATAATACACACCGAATCTTATTAAGATGTTATATGGCTGAGGTAGTCAGGCGAGAGGTGCCTTTCGTGATTTTTTTTCGTCTTCGTCTCTGCAAAATTTATTTTTAAAGGTTTTGACTTGTTATTTCAACACTGGAGGGTCTTATTTAGATTTCTGGGTAGATTTTAAGGTAGGACCAAACAAAAACAGTTTATGTTTAATGTAATCAAAAATATCTTTATGACTTATGGTATCAGCATGTTATTATCTATCCCAAAAATCATATGAATCCATAATGCAGTAGTAACACGTCTGTCTGTCACATTTAACAGCTATGTATATATGTAAGTGAAGCGTTGCAATCATGGATCGGAAGACGTTTATTGAAATCTCAGCTAGAAGCACTCACAGATCAATTTAATGCAGAGCTTCAACAAAATGATATATTATTATTAAACGGTTTCATTGTATTAACATTATACGAGATGGATCGAATTGTTAAATTGATTAACAACTTATGATGGAAAAGTAGATTATTTTCTTAAACATAAATAAAAGTAACTTGTGTGTAAATAGCTTATTAAACATTACTATATGAGTCATTTGTCAACTTAACTAAAAACGTTTTGTTATTACAATTATATTACATCTTGCATTAACTGTGTCTTATTTTAAAACCCTATTAAATATTTACTTAAAATGAATAGTATTATTTATATTATTTAAGAAATAATTTTGTAATTAAAAAGCTCTGTACACATATTGCTCTGTGCCTCAAGATGATTGTCACAGATAGGTTGAGAGGGCGAAAGTTCGTAAAGTTTTACGATCGGTATCCGATAGCACTCTGTAACATACCGTAATATCGGGGGACAGTAACACGCCTATACCACTATCCTCTTGATTGAATTATACAGATTGCTCAAAAGTATTCAGTTGCTTCAGGAACAAAGAGCTCCATCTTCTGTTGTAAAACTAAGATTATAATTTTCATATATGGCAGCATATTAGTCGCATTTAGTCTTCTAGATATAAATCTAGATATCTTTACTACTTGTACTAGCAATTTGTTAAAAAGAGCAAGAAAGTAAACAGAAACTTTTGTAAGCGTGATTCTTAAATTGTAAACATCTAGATTACAACTACGATACCGAATATTAACTCAATTTCTATTGAGGCGTTAAGAAATAATGAAGTTCTTCCAATATAAAATACTGCATATACGTTGTGGAGTGATAACTTAATTTTTAAAAAAATTGACATTAAACGTTTAAGAAAATTTGGTCACATTCGTTATATGCCATATAACGTTATAGAGGTTTAAAGATAAAGCTCGCGTAACAGGCTCGTAGGTCTTATACTATGTATGGCTTCTTCCGCGGTACGACCGTTCAGTGAAAAAGCCGGGGAGCTTAATCGCGTTTCGGTTTCAGTCTGTGGATTTCCGAATATCCAAAGTCAAAATAGGTCGACGGCACATCTTGTTTAGATGCTATAGGCTGGGGTATATCACCTACCATCAAGTGACTCCCATGCTTCTCTGTCCTCCTCTATCATAAAAAAAGGTCGCTAACGACAATAAAATAAGAGTTTCTCATAATTTATGGCCACTAATCGCCAAAAATAAAGGCAAAAAAGTGACATTTTCGAATAGCAAAGGGTTAAAACACAGCCCAGTTAATGAGGCCGAAAGTCGGGAACGAAGGATATTTAAAATAACGCTAACAACTCGTGAAAGGGTATGATTAATTACTCAGTTTTTAATCTATTTTGACGCTAAAATATTTAATTATTATTAGTAGTTGTATGTACAATATCATTTATCAATTGTATAGAATCAACATTTGCATTTGAAATAATCATAAGAAAATTACGTTGCGTTAAACGCAATGGGTTTTTGGATTCTTCGAATCACTGATATAAATTAGATCTACCCTGATGGACTCAAACATTTTACTAAAACAGACGCAAATATTTATTGTGCTATGGAACGGGTTATAAAATATTGGTCTTAACAATTAGGAACTTCAAGCTATCTTTACCTTGTAAACACGCTGCTAAAAGTTCAAATAAATTTCATTAAATGCGCCGATACCTCACCGAATTTCTGAAATAAAGAACTTACTTTTGAAATTTATTATAATTTCATTCAACGTTAATAAACTTACGATCCGGATTTCATATTAAAATTCAAAGGGAGATTTCTGAATGAAGATTTTCATAGGATACATTAAAATCTGTTTTCTACGGCTTCAGTTGGACACTACAAATCATAAGCTGTAGCGATAAATTTTATTATGAGAATATGATAACCTGTTCTGAACATAAAATGAAACAGTCGATAAAAAGAAATCGTAAATTCGGGCATGCGACATATCTAGGTGGTACTCAATCATTTGAGTGACTATCCTAAAAATTATATTTTGTCATTTTTTATATAGAATAGAAATAGTCATGGTAGGTAAAATAATAAAAGATAGTATCGACAATTATTTATATTCGAAATCCACAATTGAAACGAATCGAGCTTAAAATTTACCAATTCTTCACATTGTACGGTGGTTCGTGCCCAGAACGTAATTTCGATATTCCAGGTTTCCAGGCAAAATCCCTTATATCTAAGAAAAAATTTGCAAACACATGCTGTTGCAAAAACGAGGTTGTCTTTTTATTCAGTTGCCCCGGTACACCTTTATTTTATTTTAACATATACGTGTTAAGCAAACATATATGATATATAGCAGTTTCAAATACAAAGTAATGTATTTGAAACTGCTTAAAACCTATATTTTACTCAATTAATGACAATAATATATCTGTTTTCTTAAGATGTTATTACAGTATCATCTCTTTATTTTACTATATCTATTCGCTTATATCTTGGACTATACCACTTGTCCGCTGGGATGGCAATAACAAGTCCATAAACCGTTTTTACTGCCTTTGTTCAAGTAAATGTATGTTGGTTTCTTTTTAAACAATGCCCGTATTTTCAAGACGAATATAATTCAAGGCAGCCGAAGACGGATAATGGAAGATGTTTTTACAGTGACGTCTCGATGTCCCATGGGTTTGCTATAATGGACTTATTTTTCGAATTTAGAATTATCACTCCAAATAGGAGATATATAATTTAATTTCGCAAATTCTCAACGACAGTGCCATGCTAGTTTTGATCAAGATTCCTTGCATCAATTTCACTTAAAGGTAACGATGCCTTAAATCATTTTATATCGTAAAACATACTTTAAAAAGAGCTTTGGGTAAAATATTACCATTTTGCTATTTAAAGAATTATGACAAGAAGTTAAATTGGTCTTAACGAAGATCTTACGTGTTTCGTGAGTCAAACAATTGTCCAATTTATGAAATTATATCACACCTAATTCAATGATTCAGATAATGACATAGACTTATATACGCTTAGAATGATTCCATTACTTGTAATATAAATCATTGTATGTTGTTATAAAATCAGACAAAGCCCAACGTGTTTCAGCAATACATTATTATAAACATGTTGAACCGCATACGCATTATTAACTAAACAATTTTATAGGCGTGTCTTTCAAATAAAAGACTTTAACGGTTTAAAACGCGATATATTAGTTAAACTTATTTGAAAATGATTTTTAACTTCGGTCCAACGTTTCGTTTCGCGTTTTAAACCGTTAAAGTGTTTTATTTAAATGTGTTCTACTCGCGTAAACTATAAACAGGCGCGTCTTTGTTTTTAAGATGTTTTTGTGTTATTTAAAGTAATTGGACACATTTTATTAATTTAAGTAATTATAAATTATGAGAATTAAGTAAATTTTCATAAGTGGTAACAGTAAAAAAATATGTTTCTTAACAAACAGATACGGGATTAAAAATGTAAACTATTATAATAGTTTTTAATTTAATCTTTTTAAAATACAATCTTAGCTCTATGTAGAACTTACAGGGTAACTTTGTAAAAACAGGTCATTCGTTCTCAGAAGTTTTGACGGACTGCACTTAAAAATGTTTCGTTTATTTATATTCTCGTTTCTCTTCGTTACTTTTGTAACATCCGAACAAAGTGATAAATATTGTGATGGTGTGATATATTATTATGAAATTATTAATTTAATACTAGGCGTATAATAAAATCAATAAATCAAATGATAGTAAAACAGATTAAGATCACTTAGTTTGAGAGTAAATTATGTTGAGGTTATGTCATTGTGTCTTGAATGTTGAATAATCTATACTAATATTATAAATGAGAAAGTAATTCTGTCTGTCGTTCTGTCCCGCTTTCACTCCGAAACCACTGCCAAAAAGGGTCGATAGGGGTTGAAAAAGGGGATGAAAGTTTGTATGGAAATTCGTGGGTTTTGAAGCTAGAACAATGAAACTTTCTTCTTTGGCTTTTTGGAAATAGGTCAGTTGGAGTGGGGGTGTCAGTGGGAGTGAGTGAAGGAATGAGAGTGGGAGTTAGAGTAGGAGTGATGTGAGGTGAGAGTATTGCGGCAAAGTAGCAAATACCATAGATTGGCTACGTTAAATGCGCCCTCACATAAATTGGTAAACAGCCTAAATAATTAAAAATTCTACTCCACCTCACTATGCCACGCGGTTGAAATCGCGGGCACAGCTAGTGTAGATATAAAGAAAAAAATAGATCTATATTGATTGATTTATATTGTTCAATGTAAATATCTTAAATCTTTCGTTTGTCAGACATTATTGAAATTTTGTATCCTGGATTATTCCAGCACATTAAAATTACATAAAATCTTAAGATTTTTTTTTTAATTGTAGGTTATAAATCAGACTTCAACATAAGAAAGGCCGTGGGTCGTTGGCACGTCGTCGCCATTATACCAGATACGAACTTTTCCAACAAGTTCGATAATGTGACGTGTTATCAAGTGGACTTCAGCGAGGTTGATGAGGTATTCATTAGGAACCAAAGACTTTTATCTCTGAAATATCATGTTTAGAAGATGAGTTTTGCATATTTAAATTTTTGCAAATATAAATACAGACTTAAATATTAAACAAATACTGTCTATAGCTTACGCGAGTAGTATACATTGAAATAAAACTCTTTAAACCGTTAGAAACGCGAAATGTATTAGAGCACGGGAAGACAACGGCAGCTGCAAAGCATTCAAAACGTCGACCCGTAGTTGGTAGTTATAATATATTGTAAATAAATGGATTTGATTTAAAAAAAATATATTTTAAAAAGATAGCAAAAAACGATGAATCTAACAAAACTGGTTGAAACAGGGCCAAGCAAAATAACTTTCTAAATTTAAATAAATTAACAAATATATATAGCACTATATATATACTTATATATATATATATATATAATATATATTATATAAATATATATGTATATCTTTATCGACAATATCCATTATTATATACGGTCATTTCTTTTAGGCAAGCCTAAAATGGATGATAACGCAACGGTTTGGTCGTCCAGCCGAAGAAATAATAGACAGCGAGCCAGGGGAAGTGATTCGTATTCGTTATCATACGGAAGAGCCATTTGATATTTGGTCGAAGGCTGTGAAAGAGCTGAAAGGTTGCTATAGACAACTCATCGATTTGACGAGCAATGAGACAGAAATACGTAAGTTGTATGTTTATAAGTGTAATTAACTTACTTAGTAAAAGTTACTTGACAATAAATATTACTCAAGTACAAATATAATATATATACATATATACTTTTACTAAGGTTCTATGTGTTTTTACGCGAGGAGTATTAATAAAATTGAAACGCTATATAAATACGATCTGATATTTCACAAACTATAAGAGTGCGTCGAAAAAATGTTTCAATCTGTGGATTTTCAAATATCCAAATCTAAAATAGGGCGAAATCATTCTTGTTTAGATGCTATATAGGCTTGGGTATATCATCTACCATCAAGTGAACGTCATGCCTGTCTGTCTCACATAAAAAAATCAAGTCTTCTGACGCTTGAAAAAATTTTTTTATTAAAGTACTTGCGTAGAAGCACATTCATTGACAAACACAGACCGATTCCTTTCATATTTGCAGATCTAGCGAAAACATTAAACTCGCCAATGCTGCTACATATATTAGACACAGGTTATGGGCCGTTTCTAATCCAAAAACTTTGGGGACGTCTTTCAGCTGTTGTTTATCGAAGAGAACCGGTAATTATATAAAAAATATTTTTTATTTGATTTTCAATTTTAAACAAACAGTTGTAGGTTATGTTACAGATATATTTCCATGACTTTATCACTGGTCAATGTATTTTAGATGTTAGCCCTACTTCTCTGCTTGCTTACTCGGTGTCGAACCTGTCATAGATAGTTATTATACGAGATGAAATCTGAATTAGACAAATTATCAAATATACCATCTTAGTAACTACATCAGTTATGTAACTATTATTGTAAGTTATTTTATTTAACAGAACCGTTTTTACTGGATTTTATTTATAATCAGAGTTTATGTAAAATTGTGTTAATAATTTAATTAATTATAATGGTATTTATATGTGTTGTAAAAAATATGATGCATTTATTTCAGGGAACAGCCATAGACAAATTGAGACCCGTGAAAGAATTTTTATCATTATATCGAGGCACAGTGGAAAAACCTAAGCTGTGTAATGCCCTACAAGTTTCAAGACCGGATTCTGTTATAAATAACAAAGATAAGATTTTACAATAATATTGCAACTATTTTATAACAACATATGTAGTACAAGTATTTCTATATGGATAGTTTTTTATTTAACTATGTATGTAAAAAACCGATGAATACATTGGTATGAAATTGTGAGATGTTTTTATTAAACTTCCTCTAACTACCTCTAAACAATGCCGAGTATTGGTTATTACAAAGGAGAAACTCGTCAAACGATTGTATCTTAAACAAAAAAGGGAAATTTATTCATATATTCCATGTATTTCTGTTTTTTTGTATATTATATGTTACATGTGATTTACTTATTCTCTCTAACAGTGGTTTTTTTTCAAGTGTACCTTCCATGTGAGCATTTTCACGTCGTTTAATTTGTATCTTAAAATTGTACAGGTAAAATAATAATTTAAAGAAAACCATCGCTAATAGGTTCAGTTTAAAGTAATGTATCTTGTTTAAGCGTTATTTACGATATGTCCAGATCGTAACGAATCGTTGTCTAGCACGAACATACGAGTACACACGATAGGATAATGAATTTTCTATTGAAAATTATAAAGTAGATTATATATACCATGGAAAAGGATTTATACTTATATTTTTTATTGCCTAGAAATTATCCATTTCTTTTCTCTCTCTCTCTCTGTGGTTCAATACATAAAAAATGGCTTAGTATAGGGATAAATTTCGGTCGGGTTGGACAAAGAAATCTTGAAATTGACGAGCGAAGTAAACTCAAAAATCAGATTATTTAACTCAACATGTTAAAACATCCATGACAAAGATTTCCAATAAATAATATTTAATTATAATACTATAGATATAACTATTATTAACTATATCATTGAAAAACTATTTTTCACATATTCTTGCACATGAAGGCACTATATAGTTTAAAAATCTAAAATAAATTGAAAACAATTTTGACTCGAGCAGAAAAAAAACAACGGCACTCGTCAGCGTTCCGTGCTGTTGCTACCGAGTCGCCGGTTTAAGTTCTGCCTGAGTCGAAATTGTTTTCAATTTATTTTCGATTTTTAAATTATTATTAACTATATTCAAAGATAATTTGCCTTGTAAGCTCATTAATATTTTTACGAAATTAAACATTAATGGAACGATTTTTTAATCATTGTATGGTATGTTTAGTTGTGCAATACATTGTGTACACTATGTAAACATATTGACGAATTGACAGACGGACATCAGGTGTGGATCGCACTGTGTGATTGATTTTGTATTGGACAGCTCTAGTTATATCTGTAATAACGTATACGCTATACAGGCTGTTCCTCTTATTAGCCTGGGCTCTACCCAATACTGGAACTAGATCTTTTAAGTTCTGGTAAACGTAGAATTTTTAATTTATTTAAAGTAATATTTAAAAATACTATTGTTACGGATAAAGAAACATCAACAAATGTTAAAAAACATACAACATATATTTACTGATATTATGAAATTTATTTTACTTGGACTTTAAAAATAAACTTTTATAACTGCCTGTATAAGGTTGCAACAAAATGCTGAGTCCGCCAAATCCTAGAGGGTGTTCCAGTTGGCTCGTTTTATATCTATTGTTTATACGTTTTGATTGAATACCCCTTTTATACATGCTACAATAGTTCCTCAACATTCCTTAACCGGTTGTATTAAGGTCCATTTTCCAACGATTTATGGGCATAGTGTAAAAGTTTATAACAGACACGCGTCATTTGACACGTCCGTAACAGAAGCGAAAGGTGAATAGTTGCAATTTTGGAAATAAATATTGGGATATACAAAAATATTTCGCATTTTTAACCATTAAACTGTGATATTTTAAAGCTTGTGGTGAGTTAAGGTACCGACTTTTATAATTGTTTAACACGTTAGAGTTAATCTGTAAAATTAAAAATATATTATTCAGACATTGAAAGGTTAATAATTGCGGGTTCGATCTCCGTCAGATTCAACAATTTTCTATTCAATTTATCATTTTTCTGCAACATGTTGGACTTTGTCTTGAACTTTTGATGTAAATCCAATTCCAAAATAGGTTGATAGCGCACCATGTTTAGATGTTATATGCCTTGGTTGTTTCATCTAAACCCCGTTCTTGTCTATCCTCTATCATAAAAAAATACAATTGTAAGATGATGTAGAACTAACTCAAGCCACTCGTACCCTATTGAAACGGTTTAATTGCGTCAGGCGTTGACCGAATCCTCTAGAAAGTTTTAATAGCTATTTAACTCCAGATCTCATCTCGATCTCCTCACGAAATTACCTAAGTCTTTTAGCAATAAAATGTCTCATAAAGACCATTTTATAATAGGATCGTAAAGTAGGGCGTGTCCCTGGGGCATTTTTTCCTACTTTATTATTCGATTTTGTGTCTTTACTCGGCTTTACGGCACCTGGTGTCGATGAAAGCAGTTGTTTAGGAAACAATGAGATGTTGAGACGACTGTTTTAATTAAAACCTTTGAATAGCATTAAATTGTGTTAGGTAAAAATATTTTTTAATGAAGTATTGTCTGCAGCTTACGAAAGTAGTACACATTGAAATAAAAATCTTTCAACTGTTTAAAACACGAAATATATAACCGCCCTAGCCATGGCAGATGTCGTATTCAAAACGTGTAACGCATGTATTTTGTATTGTAAACAGTAAAAGTATATTATTAAATTTTAAATTCACGAATAATTGATTATAAGAATAAAATGTTTATATATTTCACGATTCATTAAATAAAGTAAAAGACAATGTTTGTTAGTAAAAAACAATCATTCGATAAAATTCTCTTATCTTTTGCAAAACTATTATTTTATTTGTAAAGGGTTTAGATTACAACAAGAATTATAGAAAATATTAAAAACCAATGATTTATACACTTTTCTAAATTATAAATAAGAATTTATAATTTCATTTAACAAAAAATATATTCTCAAAAAGTGAAAAATATTAATGTTTTCAAACCTCTTATAAGATTCAAATTACCTCTAACACTGTTTCATAATAAAAGACGATTCATTACCTACCTATATCAATACTCGTTATATAATACGTAGCCATTAAAGCTCGCCACTCACTCGTGACACACAATTAATACGGTCAAGTAAACGCTTTCAGAATGCCTCCTAGGATCGTACGATTTTTAATCAACCCGCTTGCGACCGTGCGATTGAAGCCAAGTCATGCGACTAATTAGTCGCCGCAAGCGTGGGGTCTATAGATTACTTCGATAATTGTTTTTTAAACCGTGTCTGTGATACATGTCATTAAAGGGAGCCCTCAGCAATGATATAGCTAATGATAACTTTGCTACGCGCTACGGCGTAGCGTCGTAGATATAGCTACGATGATAATTCATACGGTTTTTCAGTTCAAGTAAATTAGATTATTTATTAACAATGATGTTTAAACCGTTAAAGTGTTTTATTCAAATGTGTAATACTCGCGTAAACTATAGACTGTATTTAACAATGAAATTATTTATACCTATTATAGATTATGTGAGATGAATTCGATGTAATTAACAAGTTTTAGATCATTAATAATATAAAAGTAAAAAATTGGTTTATATATATATTTGGATAAGAGAAACTTTATAAATATTATTTGAATAAATAAAAAGAAACAAGTGTTTTTTTAAATAGGTGTACATCGATAAGAAAAATGTATTATTTGATTACTTATACGAATATCATTTTAAATATATAGGTATATTCTTTAATTGTGTATATATATTTTATATACCTCTAGCAATTTAATGCAATGAAACAACGAAGTAGAATCGTTAAATTTAATGTACACTAACCTGATGCTATAAAACCAAGTTAATCTCAATACACCGATAGCCCTTATTATCCTTAGTGATGGTATAAAGCTTTATCGATAATTATTGAAAAGTGTTACTGATACCTTAGTAATTTATGATTGGTGTGCTGTATTGATTTTATTACCAAAAACTGAGTTTAACACACATTTCACAGACGTATATATGTATGTAAAATAAGAGAAGTTGAATTTAATTTAAATCCTATATTATTAAGCTGTATATAAATTAAAAATCGTGAAATTAAAAAAATATGACACGGCCAGGACTTGAGCCGGCATCCACAGTATTCCGTGGCACGGCAGCTCAATTGGTTGTCGCATGCGCAATTACATGTGAAAATATTAACGTTTTCAAAACCTTGAATAGTTAAAAATTTTAATTGTGGGCATTCTAACAATTAATTTGACTTTAACATATGTAGTTTTAAGGTAACTAAAATTAAACTAGTGAGGCTAAAATATTTTTAGAATACGAAAACAATGCTGATAGAACATTTATCGACTATTCCCAGCTCTAGTCGGAAATAAAAATCGTAAATGAAGCAATTCTCTCACAGTCGGTCTCTAAATACGATTAACTACTTTTTGGGGACTCGCCACGTTTAACTGTCCTTTTATATCAGGTGAAGCATAGTTTATTCATTCTCTACTTTTGTTTTGGCTCCGGTTTGGTACTGGTAATGGTTTTATTGCTGTTAAGCTAGCTACAAAGGTTAGCCGTGTTTATAGAGACAGATATGTATAGGTATTGAAATTAGGCTTTAAAGTTTTTAATTTTGAAAACAAATCTCAAATTATTTTCAATATTTGTAGATTGTTGTTCATTTGTGTTTGACGAACATGTTACTCTTATGGTAGCAGCAATGTATTGCTAAGTATCATCAGATCGTGGGTTTGATCCCCACAGAGGTAATATGTTTCTACTTAATTTTATTGATGACTAAACAACTATGAAGTTTAATTACGTTTCAGTTTCCGTATGTGGATTTCCTAATGTCCGAAGTCACAAAAAGCCACAGCGCACATATCGAGTTCTTCAAGTTTAGATATTTTATATAAAAAATCGTAATTGTATATCTTATGTTTGCCAAACATGATGTTCCACATATTGAATAATAAGTTCTTTCAAATCTTATTTACCCTTTTCTTACTATTCAAGGGTCAGCGAATTCATCTCCTGTCCATTTACCCTAATTTGGGGACAGGTTGTACCAATTTCCGACCAACACCTCCGTTATTCGATTTATGTTTGTGGGGCCGCAAAAGGGATAACTTAGTTTTGTTACTGATTTTACAAACTGCATTTGTTTCAGGAAATATACAGGAAAATAATAATATCTTATTTTCGGATATGGGGAAAGTCATGATCATTGAATTTTGATATGGTAAAACATTTCTGCGTACAAAAAGTCAAGTGACATGAAATTCAAGTACAGTTGTCGTAGGTAACTAAAGGTAACGAAGAAGCTGCGAGAGCGGGTTCGAGTCCAGTTTGTTACATAAGTAAAACAAAAACATTCACATTATAATATAAACTACACAAAACGGTTACATGGAATCTATCTTCTTTATAGTTCTCGTGTTATTTTCCATAAAAATGATCAAAGCCGAATAAATTCGCAAAGCACCGCCATTTGGTGAATACTCAGCCGATAAGAATGATCATTTGACAAAAGATATTCCCTGAGGAAGGAAAGCTTTCATTTCGTATGTAATTGTTTATGCGGCTTTGGGAAAACAAATGTAGGGGCCACATGTATAACGTTAATAATAGCTAAACTTTAAAGAATTTATAAGATGAATTAAAATTGATATGTCTGTTGAAAATAGTTAATAATAAAAAATCATGTACCAAAACCATAAAGAAATTATTAACACGCGTTCTATAATAGCGCCATCTGTATATTTAAAAATGTTACCTTTCATAAAGTGAGTTAAACCAGCATTTTATTGCTCTTTTGTAACTAAACTTTGTTATATGAATCAAAAAATAAAACAATATGGGTTCCCATCAAATGTGACGTGCCTTAATTTTAATGCCTGTTTATATATTTTAATACCATAAATAAAAGCACTACTGCGTCATACAAGACATTGTCATCGAAGACGGTCAAGGAAGGCAAGCGATTTCATTTCACTCTCTATTGTACCTTACGTACGTACTGAATTTGTTTTTAATTATTTTTTTTCTATATTCTCTCATAATTATCTAATTATAGCTCAATGTTGTTTTTGTTTTCCCAAAAATCATGGTCACCGCGCTGTCACTTCATAGATCTCGCCGCCAAAGTGAAGCCGCCCGGGAAAAGGCATCCGGCGGAGACTGTTTCCGCTCGCACGCACCTTTAATGAACTAAAAATATAGATTTGCGGTGTCTTCAGACGAGTTTCTTCGCTGTAAGGTTTGAGTAAATAGTTCTCTAATAAATAATATAGTCTACATATACAGAAGAGATGCATTTAGAGTCTTGAAAATTTGGATGAAAGCTTTAAATACGACAACTTTTGATACAAGTCGGGCTTCGCTTTAGTGTTTCTTACTTTTTTTTAGTCACTTGAACTTTTATATTTACTATTCAGGATTGAATACCTAAAGCTTAAATAGGTTGACAGCGTCTTGCTGAGAGTTATATGGCTGGGGCACTTCAAATTCCATCAAGTGAACTTATGTGTCATAAAGAAAAATTTGACATCCATATTACAATATTTATTTATTTTTTTATTTTATTTAGATTTATACCATTTTTTAGCTATTACTACATTTATTTAAAAAGTTAGGTTATGTGTGCGACGCGTCTGAAAAGCTCTTACGAAAGTTTAGTAATAATCATTTGTTTTTTATCATGGACATTAGGGGTGAAAGTGGTGCGGTGAGCGTCTTTTGTTTTGACTGAAGACCGCGCTTCTTTGATGAAACTTCTATTGTTCTAAATCTTTGAAAACGCTTTGATAAAGTTGTATAGTATTTTTTGGTAACGTTTAGAATACATAGGTTAGTTAGTTAGTTAGCTATCTTAATATATTTTACTAATTGTAACCGGAGATAGATATTGCTTAAAGAATGGCAAGGTCTATACGTAGAGAAGAAACATATGGTTTTTATACTCACACCGATGAGTAAAATTAAATAGATGTTTACAGATGTATATAAAAAATATCCTATTTTAGTTAGAACTTTAAGTTGTGAATTCAGAAATAAATGTAATAATCGTAAATAAAATGAATTAATAAATGAGTCTCTTGTTTCTATAATAACAAGGATTATAAGCCTCAAAGCTTTACAATCGAATGCATAATCTGACAAAGCTTTATAATGGTGCTTTCAAAATAATTAAGTTTCATCAAAGGGAAGTTATTGTAAAGAAGATAGATGTTGCCTTAAAATATATCACATGGAGTGGATGAATGAAAATTTATGTAATTTTTTATATTTCGCTACTACCTAAATAAACACTTCACTACTCACTTAAATATGTGACACTAAGCTATTATAATAATAATATTATTTTTCTCTCTTGATTATAAAGAGAGAAATTATAGAAACAAATTATAAGCTATTATGGAGAGATAAGAATTATGTACGTATACGATGTACAATTTTGGTATACAAATAAGACAACAATACCTTATTTAAAAAAAGATTGAATTAATTTCGAAAGCCTTCAGTAATTAACAATACACAGATGGGTTCCATTTTCTCATCACTAAACATTAGGCAGTGAACGTATATTGTGTTAGCTTTAACAATGAAACACCTGTGAAAGCGCATTTTAGGAGGATCAATATAATTTGTTTGTTTTTTCTTCTAAGAACATATTAATAAATGTTATTTATTTTAAGAGCTTAGAAACTTTTAAAGTTTGGCTTGATAATTACTTTGTGGAAAACTAAATTTCTTTCATGCACATCTAAAGCATGGTTTAGTAGTCTGTTAGTAGTTTTTTAGGCTAGTCTGTAAACAGACATGTTGTGTTTCATTATGTAGTGTTTCAAGCTGTTAGTTAATTTTTTCAGTACAATGAAACGTGTTTTATTGTAAAATTTAGAAATTAAATTCAACTACGCGCGATCTACTCTCTCTAATCGAAATTACCTTATACTCATAATTTCCAAACTAATCACAGTTAATAATTAAAACGAAATAATCATTTATTAGCTTAAGAAGCTAATAAATGATTAGTAAGAGCTGCGATGAATAAAAGAATTTATACAAAAAAATTTAGAAATTTTAATTAAAGCTATCTTAAATAAAAACAAATAATACTATAACAAAAATTTCGTCAAAAAAAAATATAAAAATACCATTCTCCTCTGCATACCGTAGTACAGCGAATCGATGAAAAACAATAGCTCTAACGGGAAAAATAATAAGGGAATCCACAATATACATGTCCAATTAAAAGCAGGCAATATTCCTTAATTAATTAACATTATTCCGAGTCTGTCGATCGTTACCCTTGATGGGGTAAAATAACACCACGGGGTAAAAATATAGCATAGGGGTAAAAATAGGTCATGCGAATATGTTGTTAATCTCTTTAATTAACATGGCAAAGCTTCGATTTACGGAGCGTAATGACGTGTTAAGCCAACGATGGTATGGGATAAAAAATGTGCTTTTTTTAAACGAATGGAATGTTATGTGAAAGATTAAAAAATTGTCACAAAAGTTATTTTACTCGTTTGCTTGTTAAATAAATCAGAATAGACTAAAGATACTAAATTGAAAAAAAAATTCACTCGGGCTTGAACCAGCATCCTCAGCGTGCGACAAAACATTTACACTTCTTTGTTACTTTGAAGAAATAGCGGACTCTTATTTATTATTATGTTCTTATTATATTTTAACCACGAAACAGTGTGTTATTGTAACCTTCTAAATTGCAGACACAGTTCTATTTTTTTAAACTATGGTTATTATAATATATATATTTAAATAAAACACTTTTAACAGTTTAAAACAGGAAAAATATGGGTAAACTAATTGTATTAAAATTTAACTACGTACCTTTCGGATGCTTTACAGCAGCAGTGCTTCGTTGTAACCGTTACACTGATCGTAGCTTTTACAGGCAGTAGTTAATTATACTTCTGTCCCCTGCCCAACCGAAATAATCTTTTGTTTTCCTGGGATTCAAACCCTTGACGGTCCCTGCTTAACAAAATGCTAGGCTAAACGTTAAACCATTTGTGTACAGAGGTCGTTTATTGTGCAATTGGAAAAATGATAAAAAGTTCTGTAAAATTTCTGTCTTCCAGTTATCTAATAAGAGCATATAAGCGTAACAATAACAAATCCAAGCCCCAGAGGGTAGAATCGTCTTCCACGCTTCAGTTGGCTCGTGACAAATTGCCTGCCACAACCCTTGCACCATAATCTTGCCAGGTAATGTATGATTTATGAATCGCAAATAGAATTTCGCCAGTTCTATATTGCATTTTTTGATTTGAGGACTTTAGTCAGAGTAGATTACCAAGTAGATGTTCATTTATTTATTTTTTATTTCACACTTAGGTACACAAAACCAAACTAATAGATACTATGCAATAATATTCTAATATAGTGTTTTAAGCAATAAAGATTTGGCTTGTAGGGACACATATCTGACATCCTTGTTTCTTGACTTAACTTAATTAATAACCTAATCGTCGGGCCGAAGTGTAAAATCTGCAAACGCGAAGATATCGTTACTCAATTCTGCAAATGCCCGGCCAGTTTCTCCAAATACCAACTACGACGGCACAGATGCCGCTAGCGTAGCAGTTTTTCACTTTGACGTCAGAGTAACCTTACATCTTTAGTCGTCCCGTGACCACGGCTGCTGCAAAGTATCCGAAATCTCGGGCCGTAGTTAAAATTTTTTAAATAAATAATGTGTTTTATTTAAATGTGTTTTACTCGCTTCAACAAGTATTTAAACTGTGAATAAATTAAACTAATACATTTCGCGTTTTAAACTGTTAAAAGTGAGACGTAGTCCTTACACTCATAAAATATTCATGCGACTTATTAGTAGTAGAATAACAGAAACACAATCATTTTAGTTTCCAACCTATAACTTAGTATTCAGGACATCGATCAAAACAAGTAGATTACATATCATAGTAATTGAATTACCCAAGGAAATATTATTCACCCCAAAATGCACTAATGCTGGCGTAATTTTGCAATATTTCCCATAAAGCGGAGTATCGAATAGAAACTATGAGAATGTAATCGAATATAATAATATCATAAACGATTTCTGTATTATAACTTGATAAAGCTTTTTTATAAATAAGAAATTGTTTTGAGATCATGGCGTATATGAAATGTTACTAGTGGTGCACGTCTAACTAATCTATTTACATTTGAGATGTTTAATCACACTTTTATTAAGTTATATAGTATTAAAGCAGTTATATAGTAATAATAGCACCTTTATCATGTACTAGAGGTCAGCGACTTCGTCCGCGTAGATTAGTTATTTTGGGCATCAGAATTTGTTTTTGCAAACTTCATCTTTGTAGATTTAAGATCTTTCACATGACGTCGACGTCGATCGCGTCTTATTGTGCTTGCACGTTAATCTTCAAATATAAACATATAGTTTCGCGGACATTTTTAGCTTTAGGTCATTTAAAGAGGAATCAATCTATCATACATATTTTGAATATCTTAAAATAAACAAACTCTTTAGATTTATATATAAGTATCTATATTTTCTATAGTTCAAGCGAGTAGTACGCATTAAAATGAAACGGTTTATGACGTATTTCGCGTGATAAACCGTTTTATTTTAGTCAGTTAACAATGGTTTAAGTTATATATATATTGTATTTCTCATAATCTAGATTATTATATTATTATTTATATGACCAATAGTCTCACTGTTGGAAACACGTCACACATAGTAGATAAATATTAAGAGCTTGGACCCACTACGATGTCCCAGTGCGGGTGGGTGAACTTTAACTATCCCACTAAATTGTCGGTAAAAATGTGAAAAGCAAATATTATTAATGATTACTTTACAGCAATCTGTGACCGCCTCTGTACCTAAATGGTTAAACGCGTTGCGTGGCAGTGCGTTAAGAGGTTTTGGGTTCTAATCCCAGGTAAACAATAGATTTTTACGGTCGCTAAATAAAACCGATTAGTGAAACGGACACAAAAATATGTTTTTTATTGTAATTTGGAAATAGTCTTAGGTAAACATTAAAGGTGTATAACCAGAAGTAAAGATCTATGTTTCATTTCTTTCAAAGACGGTATAATTACATCAGTGAATGCAATTTGGGGCAGCTTCTATTTCCTCTGGTTGGCAGAGGCAGCCCTTCAATAATTCTTGTTAGAGCCCAATAGACACAGATAATTTCGGCTGGAGGTATTTGTGGAAATACACTTAGCTTATACAGGGTGTTTTCGAATGAAATGTTGTTGTTACATAGTAATAGAAATACTTTTTCTTACCTAAGTCTACATGACACCGTTCTTTACACACAGCGTTCTTCTTTTCCTAATCTTTATAAGAGCGTTTTTTTTAACCCTTGATTGAAAACTCTAGAGAAAATAAATTTATACTAAATTATAATAGAAACACCTTAATTCAGAAATACATTTACGATAAAAACTAATTTAACAAACATTTATAACTTAATATAGATATAATACAATTGCCTCAGAAAAGAAAGGACATGAGACTCAATGTAAGCTACGTTAGAGCTAACACTGCTATTTTGTGGCCCCACCTAAAACCTTCCTCTGTAAATTCTCTAACCAACACAATAATTTTTTTCAATGCGAACCATTAGTTTAAGAAATTGACGCGTTCAATCAGCTAAACATACTTTTTAGATTTAGTAAATTAGAATAGATTAATATTATAGTTGGAAAAAAAATACAAATTTTAAAACACGCTGTATAATGGAATAGCGTATGAATGTTGCATGATATTCCCTGATATTATTTACCGCACCCCGCCGTAAACCTGTCGCCAATGAAGACAAACTGCGCCCGACATCTTGCGAACACTGGACAACGCTTTTTTGCTTGACCCTCCCAGTAACACCGCGTTTATATTAAAACGGTGCGGGGTAATAACACAATACTAGTGTTTTTGGGGACCAATGAGCCGTGATAAACAATGAAAAAGTCTTTATTATTTAGGTACAACCAATATGATTATTGAATTAAAATGAAAATTAATTTTGATAAAAATTACGACTCGGATAGGAATTGAACCGGCGACATCCTCAGCGTCCCGTGCTGTTGCTCTAACTAATTGAGCTACCAAGTTCTACACGTCATCGTCGATTTTTTCAACCTCGTAATACATGCATCTCTCGCAAGCAATGTATGATTACTGCTCTTTTGCGCTATATAGCTTTCGAAAAATTCGCCAAAAATTTTTTGACAGTTCATGTCAATTGCCAGATACAACACTCTGTTCAAAATAGGTAAATAGAGTTCAAAATTATCAAACAAAGCTAACACAAAATGATTACTAAATCATTTAATTTATTTTTTTTCAAGATGTAGCCTATTCATGCCCTGCCCGACCGAAATAATTGTATAATTACCCCGGATATCAAATCCAGGAGCTTTCGTGCCTAATTTAAAGCTACCATTGATAAATGAAGGCGCGGCAGTTGGAAGATTCACATTACAAGTTGTATACACTTCGGCTGATTATTAGAAAGATTATTTTAAAAAATCGAAACTAAAATTTCGTACGAAACGTCTCTCTCGAAAAAATCCAATTGATAGTGCACACTTAACACCCCAAGATTGTTGAAGCTATGAGTTCAACGTGGGGTCGGAGAGATACAAAAGAGGGGTCATCTGTGATACATCAGCGTCGGGTACATCCGGCTGTCAAATCACTTACAACTTTAATTGTAACACGAGCGAGAGATATTTGAAACTACTGTGTCCAAATAAAATACTTTAACGATTTAAAACGTGATATATATTAGTTAATCTTATTTGAAAATTATTTTAACTGTGGCCCGACGTTTTGGAAGCTTTACAGAAGCCGTGGTCACTACTGTATTACTAATATTACTACCTAGCAGAATGCGTACAAATAGCTCAAGTTCCGAATATCTAAAGCCGAAATAGATTGATGTTATATTGCTGGCTTATCTGTCATTTTGTATAGAAAAAAAGTGATGTAACTGTGTTAACTTATTTAAATAAACCTTCCACCGCTTCAACTGCTACGGGCAGCCTTAAATTATAAATGCTTACTTAGTTACGTTACGTTACTTAACGTTATAATAAGTAGGAGTGGATCTATATTTGAATTCCGGGAAAGAATTCGCCCATTGTTCTCCATATTTTTAGTATATAAGTTTCGTTTTTTTGTGCAATAAAGTGTAAATAAATAAGAATATATCCGCCCTATACTCCATGTCGGGGAGACCTGGAGGAACTCATTGACGAGGGAAGTGGTGGTCTCTGGGTCTGAAAACCAAACTAAACTTTCTTAGCGCCATCGGATTTCACGGAAAAACGGAATTTTGATGTTAATCGTAAAGTCTGTAGATTTCCAAATATTTTTATTTTATATAGCTTAACCATTATATCTGCTGCCTACCAAATAAATTGATAGATATTAAATATAAGTTTTTTTTTAATTCTTAGCGTGAACTCAGTTAGAGCGATCAAGAGCTTATAATCTAAGTGAGGATTAAAGAAATATGAAACTCACTCCCCTAACCATTTGGACGATAAATGCCATCTGTCACTGTTTTAGTATTGGGTAGAATTTGTACATTTACGGTTTAATGTATAGGGTAATCAAAAAATTATCAACTTAATTACTTCATACTGGCTTGTTAATAATAATTAAAGGCGTTTAACAATAGGCATATTGATAACAAAATAGATAATCTTTAAAGACATGGAGTAAAGTTTACGTTAACATATTATACTTCTTACGTAAGAGATATATAAATCACTTTTATCAACTAATTGAGCTATATGTTTAATAAATAAATAAATACTGTCAATATATAAATCAAAAATTATTCTTCACTATGTCTTTGTTTTGCATGCTGTGTCTGTCTGTAATTATTTTACACATTTTTTTTTTCATATTTAAAGGATAAGTTACATGTCTGTAATTGTGATAAAATGTCGACAGTCCTTAATCTAATAAATATGCTGGAGTCGAGAGTTTGATTTTCGCCCGTGTCAGTATCACTTTTGTTAAAAAAATAATAATTTAATCACTTTCGTCGCATTACCTTCAAATGCAACGAGAAGAATTACTAATAACTATTTCCTCAAAACATCAAATTTCCTTTTAACATTTGAAAACTTTGATATATTATCACATGATTTCACAGGATAGCACTTTAAAAAAATAAAAATTGATTATAAAATTACAACTCGGGCAGGACTTGAACTGGCAACGTCAGCGTTCCTAGTTGTTGCATTACATTATAATCGATTTTTAATTTATAAAGTAATATTGATAGAAATTCGATTCTAGACGACATACATTTGAACTAAAAAGTTATTAATAAGTTTCTACGTTACCATTAACTTTTAAGTAAATAAAGTATTATTGCGTTAATTTATGACGGTCGAAGTATAGCATCCAAAATTAAACATCAATTTATAGCTATTAACATTTCAATTTACGAATCATGTAACATACCTAAATGCTTAGAATTAAGCGCCATTGGTATTATTGAGAGACTATTAAAAACAGACAAATAATTACCTCGTATCAAGTTCCCATATAAAAAGCTCAACTGAATATTTTATAATGAAATAGCTAATTTTCCTCTCGCATTTTCCTCGTGCCTTTTTCGTTTCATTGTTAAAATTCTGGATTATCCTCTTTTACCTGATGAATTATTATTGTTTTTTCTCTTGTTTCCTTCCGTAGCTCGAATCTGCTCTAATTATTTCCCCTTGCATAAACAAAGGGACTATATTTCGTTTTGTTGAAAATATCTGTCTGGGCTTGATTGAACTTTACAATTTATCTAAAAATCTAAAGCTCGTTTGTAACTGTTGTTTTGTATTTAAATTTCTATTCTCAACTTGTTCGATTATTAATAGCAATGAGTTTCCAATCAACATTTGTAAACGCATGATAGTTCGTTATAGATAGCCTATAGAGTTATTTTTTATGATAAAAGAGAACAGACAAGCTTGAGATTCACTTGATGGTAGTTTGACTGTCAACGGATATTGGCTTTGATTTAATTAAATATGCAGAAGTTTAACCATAGCTAATATTTTTACTTATAATTGAAATCAATACATTTAATAGATTTCATCAGGTTTTTTTTTATTATATTTCCATTAAATACGTTATTTCTTAAAAATAAAAGATTAGTAAATTCTTTAAGATTCTTTTACGTTTTTACGTTGATGCTCCAACATGACGTGATGAAACATATATCAATGATGATCAAATGTTCAGACTATAAAATGAAATGAAATGGCCGCGAGTTTCTTGCCAGTTCTTCTCGTTCGTTCTACGCCCTTAATTTGAGAAGTGGTAGTAAATGTAAAGTTAGATTCTTTAGTTATGTAACGTTAATAACTGTACCTACATGAATAATTATTTTTTGACTTAGTCATTTTTCAGCCAGCTTCTCCAGTTGGCGGATCAAAGTACCATTTGATAAAGGTTCGAATCCCATCGGAAAGTTTAAAAATTTAATCCCTTGCCAATTTAGTTATAACAACAAAGTCTCGCTTTATAAATGAAACGTCACAGCGTGTTACAATACGGAAGTGACAAAGTGCGAGTGCGTATGCAAATAACGCATTTACATAGATTTGTGTACACGTGACCAACGTTGCTTCACGAGGATTATATTTGAATTCAATCTGATTGAATTTAAAGATAGTTTCAATAAGTTAATGGGATTTAAATATGGTTTATCTTAGACACAAACTGAATCTACTCGCTTTTTACACTTGTTACGACAATATTAAGGCAAATAGTTTTAGCTATCCGAATCTGAATATCCCCAGCCAAAATAGATAGACAGTGAACTTTGTTTAGATGCGAACCACATGCTTGTCTGTCCTCCACTATCAATAAAAAAATACTTAACTATTTAAAATGTTAGGTCAACAGCGTATCCTGTTTAGATATTATGGCTGGATATTTCACCGTCCGTCAAGGTAACCCCATGCTCTGATGATCGTCTGTCATAAAAAAGTCGAGTAGATTTTTTAAAACCTTTCTTTCACGTCGTGTATGTAAATTATAAGACTCAGTTTATTTTATTAATAGAATTTTATTTACAAGTAATTTTAGTAGCGACTATCTTCACACTATAACTGTTTTTCGTGGATTCGAATATAGAATCTCTACCGTCTAATATTACACTCACATACTTTTCCCAGCTATGTTTAAAACTATCTCTATTGTGAAGTAAAATTCTAAAGAGAAAAAAACAATGTTTCATAACATAGATTAAGTTGCAACAGACACAAAAGACAACCTGCAACTCGATACAAACAGCGCACCGCTAATGGTAAGGTAATTTAGTATTTCAGGAAAATGCATTAAACGGTTACAACTTCCACCGTTAAAATTTTTGTTTTAACATCCATTGCTGGTTTTATTCAAGTCTTATGTAAAAAAATAGATTTAACGCAGCAATGTACTTCACGCGTGAATATTTTACCTTTCAGATTTTAGTGGCAAATGATTTAGTAGTGTTATCAAAGGCTTGAAGGGAGGTTTTGTTGGTGACTTGAAGATAATGTATTCCGATGCATTGTTCACGGCAGACGGAATTATAAATGTTGCTATCAAATAGATGGCCGTATTGTGCATTGATAGGTTGAGGTATTTTGCTAATGTATGTGATATATTTTTAGTGTATTTTAATATTTATTATATTATATTTAAAAAATATATATATGTTCTAGACAGTGGTTATGAGATCTCATATTTCAACTCATCACTTAATAACATATTTTTCAATACAATGATAAAACATACATTCAAATGATTTTTCAACTTAATTTTTGCTAATTAAATACTGATATTATTAGTTTTTATAACGTTGAAACGGGTTTTTTTTTTTGTTAAACTGACTCCTAACACACAAGGTTAAAATATGTAATAAAAGAAACAGCACAATCTTAAAAAGCAAAGCCCCGAGTAGAAACTAGTCATAAACGCAATTATTATAAATTGAAAATCAAATCTAATAGATTCATACAATTAATAACAGAGAACTTGCCTCTTAGCAGATTGTCGATCTACTTACAATTCCAACTCGGAGCCAAATGGTAAATAATTAATTTTGCTAATAGCACAGTTTGTCAAAGCTACGGAACCTCACTTTGATGTAACAATGTTTTTGTTATCGGGATTAAGCGGAAGTTGTCGATGGCTCAGGATAAAGGGAAATGATTGTATTTAGTTTATTATGCTAAATATTGTTTGAATAAGTGAATATTATGTTTACATGAAGTGTAATTACCTTTTTAATCTAGTAGGTTACTTTTTTTTTAATTTTGTCCATAGTGCTTAAACAGCTAAGGACGACGGGGTCTCCCCTTCGTCCTTATTCATCTACTTATTCACAATTATATAAACTTATAGTTTTTTTTTGTCTCAAAGTATTTATTGCAAGTTCATACTATACAAATTATTTTTATTAAAAGCTTAGTACGTAAAATAGGGAATTCAAATGTTCAGCAATAAACTGACACTTCGAATCTCAAATTCACTAAAATCACTTCGATAAATCGTCGAAATAGTAATCGACGTACAAACAGCCTGTTTTGAATTTCTTAGCCATAGATATCCGAAGCACTTAGAAACGCTTCGGTAGGTCTGTGACACACTGTAAGAAAGGACAATAAACACAACATTGAGCTTCTATTTTGCTGTTAGCTGTGATCTATATCCTTACATTGTAATAAACTTCCAACTTATATTAATAATTTTTTCTGTCATCTCACATATGCTACTAAAAACATGTGTATAGTTTAGAAATACAAAACCAGTCTGTAGCTGGTTTAACGTATTGCCTAGCATGAAACGCGAGAGGTCCTGGTTTCGAATCTGAGGAAACAATAGATTCTTTTTGTCAAGGCACCGCCTGATCAACTACTTGCATGTTAATAAAAGCCATTAATGAAATGGACACAGAAATGTGTTCACCCCACGTGGGAAAACGGGATTTCGCTTTTAACCTTCTTTTGTGGGTATTGTTTCCAACTTTCCAGTAAACATACATTACATAATAGTATATATATTTTTACTCGTTTTTTAAATAGTTCATTTATATCTTGTATAAGATATTTACGCATTGGCAAATTTTAAGTTTCTGTTCAAAAGTTGATTATGAAATATGTATTACATAACAACTGCTATATTCGAACATCAATGTATTTCAGAGAAGTTAAGAAAAGCCATATACCTTCGTTTACAGTGACAATAGTGCATCGTATTGCGTCGTAAGTATTAATCAATGAAACAAAATAAATGTTTGCGTTTCCATTTGACAGTGTGTTCCAAACGTCTTAAGCACTGTACTCGGGTGTCAAGTAATAACAATAAAGCCAAAGGGTCCGCATTTACATATGTATTACCAGTTAAAATGTTTGACAGTTTCAAACACATTGTTCCAGGGTAGTTGATGGAGAGGCTTTGTGTTAGTTTGAAGTGGTTTGTCTATGATTTAGAGGGCTATCGTAGCTTAGCCACTGTTTCAGCCAAATAGTTTGATGGAAATGGAAGATTGTTCCATTAATAATTGAGGAGGGTTTGACCTGAATTAATTGCCTAATGTTATCTATGTAGTTTACTAGTAGTAAAAGTAGCCAGGTGAAAAACAACACAATGATCAAAATTTAATGGAAAGTTAGATAGAGAGGGACAGACATGCTTGAGGTACATTTGATGATAGGTAAAACAAGATGCACGATCGACCTATTTTGGGTTCAAACATTCGATAATCCGTAGACTAAAATGGAAACACCATAAAACTTGACGGCTTTTCTGTGGACGGTGGTGAGTCACCCAAACAGAATTTCAGAATACCTGCCACCCATTTAATATCTAGATTTCCATACGAACATGTACCAGAAAAGTGACTGATTAATTAGAACTATATTGGACCCGATTGGGAACGAACCCACCCGTTCATCGAGAGATAGATTTTTCATTCAAAATATAACATATTTTTCTACGTTTTACTACTAATATTCATACTGAACAGTAACAGAACAAAATATTAATGTAAGGTCGGGTTGGATATAGATAAGTTATATATTTCTGTAATCTGTTAGTGGTGGAAAACTAAGCAAATATTCGGTCACAATATCTAGGAAATGATCCATCAGATCATGTCATTGATACAAATGAACGCTACATTTGAGAATCGAAATCTATTATAAATTGTCCTATTACGTCATCAATTTTCTTTGCGTCACCGAAAGATCGCGTGCCTCGGATCCATCAAATTTGATTCATCTATTTTATTTCAATTTGTTCAAAATATTGTATTCATTTCTTCTCAGAGAAGTCATTTTTATTATTTACATTTTGTGCCAGTTGCAGGGTTTATAATATAGGCTTTCTACATAGACAAATTATGTGATTTGTAGTTTTCTTTGATACATAATTATTTATTTTTAATTTATCAACACGTTTCACAATTGTTAAAACAACCGAGACGCAATTAAATGTGTTAACGTACTATGTTTAAAAGAGAAATGTTTCCTTCCGTGGGTCATGGGCCGGACACATTTCTGCGTCCGATCGGTTTTATTCACAAAAAAGTAGTTGATCAGACCTTGTGCCATGCCCGACTGTAACAGTCTATTGTTTCGCCGGGATTCGATCCCAGGACCTTTCGCGCTTAACGTAATACTAGGCATCTCATTTAACCGTTTATAGCATAAGCGATCCTAGATGTTTAAAGGCAAATTGTTTATATATGCCATTCCCATCATGGATTATTTCGAAAACTATGTCAATAAAACAAACATCACTTTAAACTGAATTAAATCCCAACACCGAGTGACATGGGAGTCCTATTTTATTCAAAACAAAGGACAGAACCGCTGGAAATTTAATTTTGATACACGGGAAAACGCCACAAATAAATTATATGCACAACATAGATGCATGTAACTAGATATGAATTTGGAACAATCTGATTTAACAATATGTTAATCTTAATTAACATTCTTTGGAAAACAATGCTTAAAATTTGTACCAATATGTAATGACCAATTGTTAATTTGTGGTCTGAGATGTGAAATATATATATATATTTTATAACTATATGTCTTTTTTGGCTTAGAAACCACGAGCTTTTCATACAAAGAGGTCGTTTGAGCGAAAAGTAATAACAAACAATCGAAACAAATTTTTGGCTTTTGAATATTGGATGTATAACTCACATACAAACATACATACACATTCGAGTTACTTATACGCACGCTATACATATTACTGCTAACACAGTGATTTATAACGCTGTAAAATTGTCTTAAAGATTATGAAATTATAAAGCAGAGGAAAAGAGCTAGTGAGATTATTTGTTTGAACGCGCCACTTGGATTCAATTTTTCTTTCAAAGCTTCAGGCTATAAAAAACTTAAAGCTGCATGTAAAAAATTACTGCGTTTTTATGGTAAATTTAGTCGAAATACATGTGGCAAAAGAACCTCAGCTAGTATATTTATAAGAAGGTTTATTGGGAAGCTATCTATCTGATAATGTATTCTGCCGATGTCTCGACGCCTTCAAAAGTCCCTTCCAGCGTTCTACATCCGCTGTCGCGTTGGATTTGGCTGTCGCAAAGCCGAAGTGCGGATCAAGCCGGCTTTGCACGGTCGCCATCGCGTTACATTTACACTAATTGCGATACGATACATCGAATGAGGATTTGCCTATCTGACGCTAAGTCCCGACACCGAAATTAGTGTTTATTATTCACTATTGTTTGCATTTAGGACTGTTTTTAGCATTCTCTTTTCATAGACTATAGGAGTTTTTGCAAATATATAAAAGTAATACAAGTTAACTATTATAAGTTATCTATTACACTGTCTGCGACATAGAAAGAGAGAAAAGGATGGGATTTAGTTGACAGTAGGTGAATAAAACCAAACTTATAACACAATTTAAGATCCGCTATCAACCTATTTAGGGTTTAACGAAACCAAAAATTTTGTGTTCATATTATTACACGAAATAATATTTATATGGCCACTAATCTGTAAGACACTAAAATTATGGTTAGTTACAAAGTATTTAACAAAAGCTTTACTTAAAATTTAATATATTATCTGTACTATATGAATAATCGAATAATGAAATCAGAATGGTAAATATTACAACAGAATTAGAAGTGCATATAATACCATATAACAACAAAGTTAAGAGCTCGAGGCAAATTGTATACAAGACCAAAAAAAAAACTTCCATCAATTCTTACAAGCAAACACTAAATCCCGAGCACATCTTTCGAATTAATGAATCTGACCCGCAATTAATCTCACATAATCTAAAACAATTTCAACCCTGTAATGCGAGCAGCGGTCTATTAGACCGGCCGGCTCCGTCGAACATCTATCAACGTCGCAACTAATTCTCGGACGAGCACACGATAAAGTTAAACATGGCGAACGTGACGTCGTATGTTTTTCCCGTTCCGAATTATTTGGGATCGGGACAAATAGTTTTCGAGTGGACGTGAGAGGGTTTAAGATGGCCGCGGTTAATAGGATGAAATGGATTTTTATTTTCATTCCTTGTTTGCATTGGGACTTAGCTGAATACTATATATAACCCTTCTTGTTATTCTAGTACGTTTTAGAGAATATCTACAACCACAGTTAGATGTAGAACAAAGTTTACGTTCAAAAGCATGTTCATAGTTTTTTTTTGCATATTTTATTTATGGCAAAAAAATTTACTAGCGTTGTCGGCACGTTGGTTTTATGGTAGCAATGTTCAATCCAACATGTTTCTAATAAATTTATATTTTTTCCTGAAACGTCTTAGAATTCGCCTGCAAATCTGGATATTAAATGAGATGTAGTAGTATTGATATTCCGTCCAGGACCGTCAGATATGAAAAATTATTTTGGGGATACGGCTGAAGCATTTCATCTTCCATCAAGTGTACCTCAGGATTGTCAGTCTTCCTCAATCATAAAAATAATATAACATAGGATAATTACTAATAATAAAATAAAGTTTTTATTTTTCTGTAAGAAAACTCACGGCTGGGACTAGAAGATATTATTACTTTTTCTTATTTTGACTTAACGTTTTTTGCAAACATAGTTCCGTACTAATTAAACTAGACAGCACTGTAATAAAAATATAAATGTTGTCAGTGTATTGTAATTGAATGCAATTCTCACACTTATCACGATAAGTACTCGAAAATCACATTTTAAACTTCCTACACGCGTTACTGTAATCGGGCGTGATCAATTGAGTGTTATAGAAACCATTAAACATTACTAAATACAAGTCAACACGCCCCGTAGTTTACATTTCAATTTGATTTTAAAACGATTTATATAATTCACTCTAAATGTAGGTAGCTAAGAGTCAATTTGCTATGCAAACATTCAACAACTTTCTTTGTTTGACACGCGTCTTCACAGATGAGTGGATTTGTGTCGTTTGTCATATTTAAAAGTTAAATTACGATTTTGCAAGCGTGAGAAGAGGGTTAACATTTTGTCTCATAGTGTTTATTTCATTTTAATATCATCTTAACGACTCAGCATACATGAATTATTCCATTATAGTAAGGTAAGTAAATACAATACCACTGTTATACCGTTTTCTATACGACAGTGCTAATAGTTATACTTCCATTAAAGGCCAAATTCCAATTAAGTCTTTATGTTATAACGAGTTAAAAATATGATAATATTACAAAATCTTGATGACAAATGAAATAAACAATTCTTATTTCAATTTGTATAGTAGATTTATCAACAGGTAAGTAGTTGACTGTGTCTGTCCAAACTAAAGTATTTATTACGTTTTATGGATTTTTTTCTCAAGTACTGAAATGCTAAAGACAACGTATTTTATAATTCATTTTCTTTTATACAGGATATGTAGTATCTCAGCAATATAACATATCAGCAAGATGCGCCGTCGATCTGTTTTGGCTTTTTGTATTCTGGAATCCACAAACCGAAACCTAACGCTTTAACATCTGTAGACAATGGTTCTGACCCGGGTAGAACTTCGATATTCCTACCACCCACTCAATATAAACAATGGGGGCTAAGGTCTAAGGTTTGAGCTAAATACAGCCAAGTAACATTGATTATAAAGAAAGGTCTTTTTATCTTAATAATATTTAATAATAGACTTGAATTATGATTACCTCAATCTATTTTACATCATCATAAGATTAGTAATTTCTAAATATGTAGTATCGTCACCCCTCAGCAGACCCCAACGTAGGGTGTCATCGATTGTAAAGGTGCTGGCACAGTTGCAAACGGAACAGTATACCTTGGTTTAAACCGACATCTTTTATCATTGGGCTTAATCTGTAATTTGGACACGTAACGTATTTTAGGGACATTTATTTAAATGAAATACATGACTGCTTAAAATAGTTTCCTTTTTTTTTAATATTAATATCTGAGAACAATTCGAATAACAAACGAAGGAGGTAAGGTGTTATTATTTTTTTTTTGGTTTCTCATCAATTCTTGAATGGTGGACTTAGATGTCATGTTAATTTACGTCGTTTTTCTACAATGGCCAACTGTTATCTATATTCTGTGTCGCAGGTCACTGTCCGTTGTCGTCAGGATATTGAACTAATATTGCAGTTGAATAATCCAATTAGTGGAATGTCGGTGTATCCTTTGATCTTGTCTTTGAATATACGCTATTTCGGTGTCTGCGTCTATCTGTAATTGTTTTATACGATTGCATATACTTGTATCTCCTGTGTATTATACACAGGAGAATATTATAATAACGTGCAAAATGTTTTGAAACTAACTGTACAATATTCATTTAATCAATTTTTTTTTTTTTTTTTATAAACAATTCAACAAATATGGTGTTTTCCAATTAGTTATACTTAGTATCGTCTGTACCTTATGCGCTTAGTATCCATAAAAAATAAACTTTAACGGTTTAAAACGTGAAATATATCAGTTAAACTTATTTTTTACTTCTTTTAACAATGACCCGATATTTTGAATGCTATACAGTAACCATGGTCATAGATTAAACCAATAATGCTTTTTTACTTAAAGTAAATGGTAACGTAGAAACGTATAAACAACTTTTTAGTTCATATATGTTGGTCTAGAATCAGACTTCCATATATATTACTTAATAAATTAAAAATCGATTATAAATTTAATTAACAACACAGGCAGGACTTGACTGCCGTTTCCCTAACCAATTAGCTGCGTGTAATATGGTAAGAACAGCAGCACGGAACGCTGTGGATGCCAGTTCAACTCCTGCCCGTTTAATTTTTTAAAATTAATAATCGTTTTTTGATTTATATAGTGCCACCATGCGCAATAACATGTAAAGCAAGTTTTCAAATATGATTTTGTCATCAGAATTTTCAGTAAGTTTATTATCTAGATCCTTAATTCACATATTAGTAGATTCAGTGTCATTCTATCTGACATGATCCAGAGTCAAACAAAAACCACGCCAATTCATCGTATCATTAATCTTAGCTGTTGGATGCAAATTTTGATACAGCTATATGGTCATCCATTATTGCATGTCCTCGATCATCGCTCATGCAAACTTTGTACTTTTAGGCTGTCATGTGGGGGTTAAACTTTGTATTTTGTGTCCTTAGACTAGATTATCGTATGTTCCGTAAGATAAATAGTTTATAAGTTTGTTTATTGATCTATGTATATATATATATATATATATAAGTGATTTAAATAAAACACTGAGACGCGTTTAAATCGCGATATATTAGTTAAACTTATTTAAAACTGATTTTTAACTTCGGCCCGACGTTTCGGATGCTTTGCAGCAGCCGTGGTGACGGGGAGACTGTCTGAGTCTACACTAACTAATATATCGCGTTTTAAACCGTTGAAGTGTTTTATTTAAATGTGTACTACTCGCGTAAACTATAGACAGTATCTATAAGTGATTTTGCAACCGCCTCTGTAGCAAATGGTTAAACGTATTGCCAGATTGTGTTGAGCGCGAGAGGTCCTGGGTTTGAATCCCAGGGAAACAAAAAAAATTGTTTCGGTCGGGCAGGGCACAGAAGTCTGAACAACTACTTGCCCGGTAAAAGAACGGATCAATGAGACGGACACAGAAATGTGTTCGCCCCATGCCCCACGAGGGGGAAACGGGCTTTCACTTATTTATAAGTGATTTTCATTATAAATTATCCACAATATTTCTAGCTAACTTTTTTCTTATAGTATGTTTTATTTGCTTCGATTTAGAATGACGTCTATTTGTTATACAAGTAATAACACCGTAAAATATTACAAAATTAAAAAACATTTTTTTTTTTTTTTATAAACATCACAAGTCATCACAAGTCAAAATTAGCCTATAACACACAAGTAACTTTAATCGGATTGTATTGTAACAATATCTAAAATCCTCAAATCTAAATATTTTAAGATAACTAATTTTAATATTTGAATGATAATTTCAACGAATAAAAATATTCAAAAGTACTGACTCAGTATCCGAGACGAAGCTCCAGCATTTTTCAGCTTAAAACGAGCTAAGTAAAATCTCTGAATAGCTATTACTCTCTCGTAAATCGTCGACATATAAAACGGTTCTTCCACAAAACGGCTGTCCATCCTGATGGATGCCCACACGTCCAAAAACGCTAAAACATTTCAATTCAGAAGCACAAACTAATTTCATTTTAAAGTCAAGTGATTAAGGCTTATATTTGTTTGAAAACTTTTAACAAGATAGCAATCTTGGCTATGGACAAATCAGATAAGATTTTTAAAAAACGAGAGCAATTACCTCAGACTTATTGGAGTCTCGATAAAGGTTGTATATGCAATTCTAAAGCGTCAGATGTCAGGGTAATCTGCCAATTAAAACGGAAGTCTGCACCCTCATTATATTAAACAAAAATGTTTTATAATTTGATTCTAATTTAAGGGTCTCACGGTTTGTTTACTTTGAATAAAATTTGTCCAAGATCATTAAGAAATAATAAAGACTTACAGAACATTAGCAAATTATGAAGTTAAAAAAGTAAATGCGTAGTTGAATAAAGATCTACAATTGATTTGAATTTATTTATTATCTTCTATCTTCTCTATTTTTATACTTCATATATCTTGTCTCGTCTAATATGTCATATAGAAAGAACACAGCGTGTAAATGTTAGAAGACTACTCATTATCACAAACGACAAACATCAATTAAAAGAAAATGATGAATGGTTTGCAAGATTCGAACACAGTAGTACCTTTAAACATAACTTTATAACTGAAAAATACAATGACGGCGATAGAAGTGTAGATTTATGTAAATATTTTTGTATATATGAATATGTCGCTAAGTCCCATTGTACATGACATACATATTAACTAATCCCTGTCGGATCTCACGCTACATATATTAACATATAAATTATGTATGTTAGCACTTTGAAAGCAATTACCAGCTTTCCATTACATAACTCACCGATCATTTCAATTCAGGTGAGCTAATGAAGTAAGGAAGAGGGTTTTAATTGTTACTTGAAATTAATAATAAAAATAAACAAATTACTGAGTGAAATACGCAAATTGATGGCTACTACAAAATATACATCTATTACTTATCGAAAATAAAATGCGCTATGGACTTATTTTTGGATATACCAAAATCACAGACCACATTGTAAACCGAAATGCCGATATAATTATATAACTTTTTTATGTGGACGGTAGTTCGCGAGCTGAACGAAATTTTGATATTACCTCAAATTCGATATCCACAAAACGAAATCAAATGTGTTTCAAAAAAAATAAAATTGATTAGATACATGTTGGATACGAAGGAGATCGGATCCATGACCCGTTAATTATTAGCCACATTTATAAAACACTTTAACGGTTAAAACGCGATATAAACTTAGAAAAAATCGTAACTTCGGCCCGACGTTTCGGATGCTTTTCCGCCGCGGGGGGAAATTTTTCTCTTTTTTTTTCCCCCCTTTAAAAAATGTAACGTCTACGTCTTAGCATGTCACCAAGACAAATTTGTATTCAATTGTAAAGAAAGGTAACACTCCAAATGTTTATTTATGTAAATTGTGTTATATGTAAGTTATAATAAAATATATGTGTTAAAAAAAAGCGTCTTCCATACTTCGCAGCCACTGAATCCCTGTCCACTAAGAGCGGTCTAGTGAATAATAATCAAAATCGCATAAAATTTCAATAATGGCCTTGTTAACTGCGCGAAGATGCAAATGATATCCACGTCAGACACGGTCACTTAGTGAACTCACTTTAATTGTACAGGGGTGTAAAGCTTCTGTAACTGAAAGAATTTTCACATTGAGTACTGCCTGGAGATCGCTTGAGTACACTTAATAAACAGTTTTTAAAAGCCGTATTGATTAAAAAAATCAATAAAGTAAATTATTTTTTAAATGTGATTTATAATTTTACAATCTTTAATTTAAATCTGGTTTTTTCTTTTGTATTTTCGTTTAACTAAAATATTTTTCAAAATAAAAACTTTTTAAACATGTTTGCCTCAAACAATTCTGGCGGCATACAGTTGAGGACGAGGCGAAGAAAGTGAGATAGAAGTGGAGCGATATAAAGGGTGAAACTCAAGACCGATCGTTATGGAGGATCACTGTAAACGCTCTTTGCCCCAGCAGGGGATACAGGATATGAAGTCAAGTAAGTCAAGACATTTTTCATAAAATAAAGTTTATATAAACTTATTTATGGCATTGCAATAATGTAATTATCCATATTAAATAAATATATATTCTCTTTAAATAAAAGTCTAACTGTAGGTGCATATCGAATCCACCCATGTTCTTTCGAGTGTAGCATTTAGACGATAAACACCAATATTAGTAGTAATATTAATCATATAATATGCAAAAATAACTATAATTAAATGTTGTGATAAACAGGGCCTTGAATATAATTAACCTGAAATCTGGACAAGCAATAACAGAACCAATTTGACCATCTCAAAAACACGAAACCGCCCTAATCATCCTTTAATCGAAACAAAGAGACATTCCTTAAGCTCATTCCGGCTGTCATAGCGAAATCCATAATAAAGCTGCTTTGAAACAAAGCGTGCCTTCAGAATGGCCTAACTATTGTCCACTTAGCTTGAGGCTACAATAACTTGTCCAGCCTACAATGACCCCTGTCATTCAATTTATGGGGCTCGCTTCTACTCGATTCAGTTCGTAAAGTACGAATCGGTTGATACCAGTTTAAGCTGGTTATATCCGGTAGATAGCAGATGTAAGGGGAATGGACCGGGTTATGGAGAGTAGGAACTGAATGCGGTTTTAGTGTATTAGACATTTGATACGTTCGTGTGAACACAAATACTATGTTGATTGGATTAATAAAGATCTTTCAGGGATTATAGTTACGTATAGTTTTAAAAATGATTAGGAGTTTGACGAGTTCTTTGGTGTAATAGTAGTAATGTATGGCTAATAATCAACGTCTGGAAATCTGGGTATTAAATACGTGAAAGGAATATCGAAATCCCGACCGGATTACGAACTAGCGTCCACAGATAATAAAGCATTAGAGTTTAAAGGCGTTTGGGTTAAAGTCTGTAAATTTTCGAAGATCCAAGGCCAAATTAGGTCGATATAGAACCCCTTGCTTTTCTGTCCTCCTGTCTAATAAAGAAGCAAACATAACCTTTATTGTATGTTCCATATATAGAAATTCTACCATGTTGTTATCATTATTTAATTTTGTAATGTTTCGTGGAAACATGCAGCACTATTTTTATTAGAACAGGCACAAGTTTTGGGGTACAATTTCTTTAAACAGCAGAATATGTATAAATTCTATAATATAAAGCGATGCGTAAAACAGGTACAATATTATAAAAAATAAAAAAGGAGAATACAATGTTTATTATTAGTAAATCGTTAATTGAATTTGAGTTTTATGGAAATTCGTTTGAAAATCGAAAATATAATTTGCAATATACAGTAACTGGTAGTGATAAATAATATCAATTGTTAGACCCTCGCAAACACATATATACCCTGTGGCCTGGAGGCCTCAGCTAAGCCTTCATTAGATATTAGGTGGAACAAATCTAGACAGGACAATAGTGCATTAGGTACAGAGACATTTAATTAACGTCACGCCTGGGGCGTAATTGACATCCGTGTTCCATCGATTTGTGATAATTGTAGGGTAAATATAGGAAATATGTGCAAGGTGGAGGTAGATAGATATGAAGCTATTGATAGTACTTATCTTTATTATTTATTAATCTAATCGGAAATCTATACTAGATTTGCACTTAAATCTGAATTAACAAAAGTCAAAGGAAAATATTCAATTCTAATTGAGGTAGAGAGGCAGCAAGATACAATATGTTGATACTCAAATATTGTTTACATAGTGATTTTTCATTGTTAAATCTAAAGATATGAAATATTACCAAGATTTAGCCTTATATATTATATTATTATATATTTTTTAATTTTCTTTAAAACCCTTATAACGGTTTAAAATACGACTTATATTAAAATATTTTGTATGTGATTTAACAACGTCGGTCGTTGTCATTTCCAATGATTCGTAGCCATGGCTCCTGCAAAGCATTCTATTAATATATTTCCCGTTTTAAACCGTTTTTTTACTATAATGTGTACCTACTGCTTGCGTTAATTACACAAAATACGTGTTTAATTTTTTATCTCTATAGTTTTCTAATAATAATAATATTTAGTTATTTTGAATTCATCAATATTAAATTAAAAATATATCTTTAACGACATAAGCGGGAACCAGCATGCACAGCGTTCCGTGCTGCTCTAACTAATAGAGCTACCGAATCTTAAACATCATGATCGAATTTTTACAACTTATTGCATCTCTATCGCAATATAATACAATAACAAGTGAAAAATATAAAAATGTATCTATATTAATAAAAAGTGCCCTGAAAACACAAATGATTACCTGACATTACGTGAACATAACACTTCGCCAAAAACTAAATCCCACTCCATCCCATAATCCTAGCTAAATCACTAGCTCCCAACATCCATGTATCTTGGCGATGACACTTTTACGACCAAGGCCTCGCGAGGTGGTGTGAACACATAAAATATTAATACACAATTTGTCCAAGTGGCCGTCTGTTAATCTACTTTTATTGAGGCTACGATTAATTTTGTCTTGGGAGTTATCTAGTGTAATGCGTTGCTCGAGTATTTATAATATTCACGTTTTAATATGAAAAGGTGGTCACTAGAATTTAGTAGTGATATATTCCTATATACGACCTATTTTGGCTTAGAATATTCAGAAATCCACCATGAATTGATCAATTGAAAAATTATTTTTGTGTTGGTTAGAGTATTTATCGAGGAAGACTACAAATTTGTGAAAAAAAACGGTGAATATTATTGATTTTAGTGGGTTTTCGATCCGTACGCTACGAAGACGATTCCAGATTATGAATATGATTCAAAAAAATGTATGAAAGAATGATTCCCCTTTAATAAATCTAAAAAACAGTGTCCACTCTATGTTTATCTATTAATATTAACTAGCAAGAACGACGAGATGCGACCAACGTCATGGGTCATATTTATAATGATAAACAGGAGGTTTGCAAAAACAAACTGAGATGCCCAAAATAAGTATTGTACGCATACCAAGTCTATGACACAGCTTGTTTCAAATAGGAGTCCAGCAATATTCAATGTATTGATTGTAAAATAATATTCAAATGGTGCTTGCATTACATAATAACCAAACGATAATACCTGCTATTGATCTAATTAGGAGTAAGCGTGACGTTTCGAAGCCTCATTACTAACAAACAACTAAGTGGTGTGCATGGAATGATAATTGTGTTAGATTTGATGAATTATTGAATAGCCATTTGTATCGAAATTGTATATGTTGAATGTAATTAAATTACTTCAAATCATGCTTGAAATTAATAATTGACTTATTGAAAGGTAAAACCCTGATAACATTGTTTCTGTCTTAGAATATTAATAGTATAAGTAATTAAGAATTAAGTGTGTCATCTTCCCTTCTCCTTTGTGAAATATTTGCAATTTATTATTTAATATATGATGTTATTGAATTAATAATTAGTGATAATAATTAACAATAGTTAATAGTTATAAGTCATAGTTAAAATAAAATATTTTTTAAAGAATTTTTTTATGTTTGTTTTAAGTTCAGCGTGGAATTGCGTTATCACACCTTTATTGACATTGAAATTTGAATGAAACAAATAAATGAAAGAAAATATTTTTTATAGAAATAGGATAATTTATCTTTCGCAATTTATGTTTTTAAAACCAAAATTTCGAGTACATCCCCGTAATCCCCGTAGAAATGTACAACTTCTTGTTTTCTTTAAAATCGTTCATATTTCTAGATATTTATATCTTCTATTTATAATTACCTGTATATATTGCAATCATTCGACCAAAACATCCACAATACCATGTAATATCCCACTAATTAAATGGATTAGTCCACCAATCGTAAAGCAATTTCGCCGGAATGCTACCGGCGGACGTGACGTATGTAATTAGTGGCGACATCTGGTGAAAGCACGCATCAACGATTGCCAATAGATTTTGTCTTTCAAAGCGGTCTGTGTTCTTTTAATTAGTCGAGTAAACACGAGTGCCATGCTACGATATCTAACTACACTGGAAGTGTGTCTATGAGAACTATATTTGTTTATTTGGTCACATAAAATATTGTGTTACAAAGTTTTTCAGTGGTACAAAAAAGAACATATTTATTTTAAATAAACAAAAAGTAATAAAAACGAATCTGAATTAACACCTATCCTCTGTATGACACTAGAGAGGAGTTTACTTTTCACTAAATAAAATAAAGACATTACGAAAAAAAATATTTTTATACTCATTAGGGCATTCTACCCACTACTCTACGCATCTATTTACTAAATTTACGGGCACCGAAATGTGTTTGCGCATTATTTGCGCATCTGTAGCGAGTTATAGAAGAGAGAAAAGTGGTTCATTAAAAACAAAACTTGGCAGCCACCATGTCAGGACTAGCCATATTGACCACGTCTTATATAGCTCACATATATATGATATGACAATTAAGTATTGTCCGTAGTTTACGCGATTAGTACATAAAAGAACACTTTTAATGGTTTAAACAATAAAAAATACAATACAATAAAGGTCTTTATGTAAAAATGTTACCTGCAGATTTTTATCCGACGTTTCGGACGCTTTGCAGCAGCCGTGGTCACGGGGATTGGTCACTTAGGTAAAATAAATTGTAAACAAGTTAAGCATTTTACCGTTACAAGCGTTTTGTTTAGTTCTCGTCGACTAAGTAACGCAACATAGACAATATATTCCGCAAAGTGTATTAAAACAATTTAAAGTTCAAAAATGCCACATCAGGGAGCCATAGATCTGAACAGAATTTGGAAGAGAAAACTGTGTTTGTATGAAATTTACAATGCTTTTAGAGCCGCTCCAGTGACTGAGCCACACGTTTGCGAAATACACGAACTTAAGAAAAATGGAGTATGGTGAAAATAAAAAAAAAAATATTTTCCAACATTTGGTTTGTGAAACTAATATCTAGTATAATATAATCTAAATACTTTTATAGATTTTATTCTTTTTGCTTTTTTTTTATTACGCAAACCTTAAATAAATACTTTTAGCATACACACAACCTCAGTCAAATATAGTAAAACGAATAAATATTACAGGACGCAAAGTTATCGCCTGCGATTTCTTCCAGGCAACCTTTACAATGCGGTATTAGTGTAAAATTATTAAAATATAATATGTATATGAAACGCACAGACATAATATAGTACATCGATTAATATTTTGTTGTAAGGACAAAGTCGTTACAATGTTATATACTTAGTTAGTTAATATAAATTAAAAATAAGTTAACTAATATAAAATATATCTAACTAACCTACACATAGTACTTTACGCCTTGTCTGAAAATAATATAACAAGTAAAACCACTGAGTCAAATGGCTTTTTTCTGTCTTTACTGTTTGTACTATAGCTAGTCAGCCAATAAAAATTATAAACATTATAAATGCCTCCTCCATAAGTTTCTTGATCACACGTTCACTCGCAAAGGGGAAGTCTTAGATTTCCTTACGCTATTAACATGTATATTGCCTTTAATTTATTGCACAAAACGTTGATAGCACGACGAACGTTTTATTTGCAATTTGTTAGCAAATAATCCTCCATGTTTTCAATATCAATTGCGTCAGATCTTTAAAGAATATACTTTTATTCCATTAACAACATTGCATTACGTAATTCGCAAAACGCTCATTGTTATAGAGAAGTGTGATCTTATTTGACGAATATAAAAGATTAGGATTTGATAATTTAAATAAAACGAAAATTATGATCCTTATTTGAGGAAAGCCTTCTGTCGACTGTTTGTACCGAACAAATATGGCCGCGCTCAAAGACACGATCTCTTTGACGTCCCGAGAGGTCGCACCTCTGCTCGCGCGTCTTTGCCGATATCACGAATTTTAACCTCACTCAACGCTCTCCTCAAGTTAAGACCCAAATGTGACCTTTTCGCATATCAATGGTCATTAATACTGAAAGAATTGTCTGATTTTGTGAAATACTGTCATAATTAATTGTTGCATACGCTATTTTGTAGTGTACATTCTTTGAATTAATAAGAGGCTTTAACGGTTTTAATCGCTATATATTAGTTAAATTTATTGGAAATCAAACTTTAAGAATTAAAAAACGTTAAGGATATAAACGTCTCTAATATCTGCGGTTGCCAACAGTCATCAGAAGGGCCCAATTTCACGTTTTACAACCGTTAAAAGTGTTTTCCTCGAAAGGAGTATTAGTCGTTAATTACGCAAATGGGTACGCGAATCATTAAATACTCAAAAAATACCGAAATTTCAAGTAATTTTGTGGATCTCAATAAACTTTCCTTGAGTATACTAGCCGTAAATCTTTGTTGGAAGAACAACGTTCGTTCAAAGTTAATTTCGTTTTAAAGGTGGCGGCGAGTTCTGGCATACGAATATCTTTTTAATTTTAACGACGAGTATCACAGATGGAATGTTAATACGTTCTTTTTAACACTTTTCAAATTAAATTATAGAGACACATGTGCGACTTGACCCGATATCCACAGAGTACTGTGTTCCTGTTTTAACCAAACATCCGAAGCTAATCGAGAAGTGCAAAAGCACACGCTGTGTTCAAATAAATCTAAATAAATTATTAATTCGCGTTTAAGCTGTTTTTTTATTTTGTTTTATTATTAAGACTTGTCTATTATGTCTAAGTTTCACCTTATTAAAGTTACCATAATCATATTTTTTTCATTTTCCGATAATATTGTCGCGAAATAAAGAAATGTAACAAACAGGAAAATCCCTACTAGTACATTAGCGTTTCCAGCGAGGCGTGGCACCCGCCTTCTGAACGCCCGCATGTAAATGTTATCGCGAATTTATTGTTATAACTCTCGGCTAAGTGATATCCAAGATTCTCAGCTTCCGAATATGCTTGGAGCGTTTTCCTTGTTTTCACCAGTATTTTTAGGCCTATGTATATTTTGGACCTACAAGGCAAAAATAAAAGACAACGAAATTATTGAATAATTAAAATTAAATACTATTTGTAGTTTGCGCGACTAGTAGATATATAAATAATACATTTCACGGATTAAAACGCGATAACGTTCCCTCCAAACTTTTTGGCCGGGGTGAGGTCAACGCGGATAGTTACTTAGAACGAAAGATGCAGGTATCCGTTTTGACAAGAGGGGTGCGCGGGCGCAGGGCAACTCGACTTTTTGCTTAAAATTGACAGTACCTACAACTTATTTGAAAATTATGTTAATTAGATTTCGGATGCTTTGCAGCAGCTAATATATATCGCGTTTTAAACCGTTGAAGTGTGTTATTTAAATAATTAAAAGAATTACGCTGTATATACATATATATATAGTTAAACTATCTAATCGTGTTTCTTATAAAAAAACACGTGATTCCATTATAACATAAATCACTCGTCTCTCTATAGCATCATAATTTAAATATGGACTTTTAGATTTCTTTTTAACAATTTAAAAAATCTTTTTACCTAGGTAACATTAATTTTTCTTCATACCAATCCGACACAACACGACCCTTTTCAATATAAAATATTTCTGTCTTTTCTTAGTACCGAGAGCTCAAATCAATCTGGCGGAAACGACGGATTCTATTATTACCCTTCATTTAGATATTGAAGGTAATATGAACGCTAAATGAAAACTGATTGCACAAATATAACGGGCTGTGCTGAAATAAAATCGACGTTACTAAGCCATATTTACAGTTACAATTTCTTTGATTTAATAAGAATACATAGACTAAGAGCATACTACGATTGAAGGACTGAATTGAATGTCTTTGATATATTTAGATGCTTATCACAGACAGCTTATCACAATTGTATGTTTATGATTACATAGTTGTTTAAAAAAATAGGCTTGTTGAATCCACAAAATTACATCATATACTTCCAAAATTTTAGGTTTAGCTCTCAGTAAAACCTCATTGGAAGCTGTTTTCATAAACATTTACAGTTGCTAAAAAAATATCACTTTCTAACAACTAACTCTTACGCTATTAAGTAAATTGACAAAATGCAAGTCTGGTGCATAAGAAACAAAAGCTAATGATGATTTATGAGGGCCTGGCTCCGAGCCATATTGTTTTCTTATGATGAAGTGGCTTCAAAACGTATTGTTCTTTATTATAATTAACTTTAATATTCCGAAAAATGAATGATACTTTTGATTCAACAATAGACTATACGTCGTGAATTTTGTAAAACTGGATGCCTGGGCGTTCGTGAACTACAAAAATGTCAAACGACTTATGGCTGGTTCATTTTGAACTTATACTGATTATTATTTGTTTTTAACTAAGGAAAATAGTATTTGTATGTGAATGTTATTGTGTTATGTGAATGTTAATATATATACTTTGTGAATATACACGAAGTATATATATTTACTTCTACTTAGTTTGACAGCGTTGTACTTCAATACTTAGTTTCGGAACAGCAGAACTTCTAAATACATTTAACCTTGTTGTCACCACTTTCGGGAAGACTCTCTGGGAAGTTGAATAACTTGTATCAATAAAAGTTTATCAAAACCTTGTATTCAGGTTATCTAATTGTAATTAGGAAAACTTTTATATTGTTTTTTACGTTTAATAAGCTGTTCACTCAAGTGTATATTGTTACCTTAAACCTAAAATTTCCCTCTTAAACCAGTATTGAGACAAAAGTCGCGGATGTTGACTTTTTCAATTTAAAAGTGATAAAAAGCAGACAAAAATTAGGGGCGAAAAACTTCAATCAGTCAAAACTGCATCTTATTTAATTTACACCCCTAATATAAAACATCTTCTCGATCGCAACTGGAATGAATACAAATGATATGAACATCCGAACCGCAGACGGAAATGACCGTAGATTTGTCTATGTCAAATTTGAATACAAGAACGGATGGGAGAAAAACGAACGTCATCTGTTTTTGGCTATGCGGATTAGATTTGTTACTTTTTTTATTGCGGTATATGTTTTTTTATATCTATCGGCATAGACTTTTTATATAATGCATGTTATTTCGTTCTTACTACTATATGCTCAAGTCACGGGTTTTTCTAAATGTACCTACTTTATTGACTACTATTTATATTACTTTTAATTGCTTCTGTAGCTAAATAGTTAAACGTACCTATATTAGATATCAACTTAGTTACGTACGTTGATATGGGTTCGAATCCAGGAGAAACATTAGATTCCTTTCGGTTGGGCAAAGCACCTACGTTTGATCTATCTATAAAGAAACCCGATTAGTGAAATAGGCTACATGTCACTATGTTTTTAGTGTGGCTGTAATGTTTTATCATTCACAATATTTTATATTAAGTTATTTGTGTTTATATCACCATTATAAAGCAATTTATTTAACTATTCAATATTATTTTAATTTGTTACAATATCATTTAATTTATTTAGCACTAACTATTAGAATTCTATTAAAAACATTCTTTTGTGAGGATGGAATTTCCTTAAACATGCATGGAACACAATAGGTACGTTTTTGCATACGAAACGTTGGAACAATAAAATCACTATTTCATACCGCCTTGAATTATTGCACGTCTCGATAATTCCCGCTATGTATAAACTCATCCATTATTTAAGCGGAGCAAGGCTTAACGTTAGATTTACGGTTTCCCTTTGCAGACGTGTCGAATTCGAGTATTTGTCATATTTTTTGATAACATGCAATTTGTTTAAATTCGAAATTCGAATAGAATGTGTGTTCATGAGTATTTTGTATAACAAGAAGCTTATTTTCCTTCCTTTTATTTGCGTCGTATATTTTCCCTGTTATTTCATTTTATGACGTTAAAAAATGACATTCAAGTAAGTACAAAAAAGAATAAGAAAAATAAAATTTTATTTACATAAGAACATACTGAAAAAATACCATTTAATATTTAATTTGTAAAATATAATACGTACAAGACGTCATTGTAACTATTATTGGAAAATAATTATTATCTATAGTTATATGTAAAAATAAGAGTTCAGTTTCATGTTACCAAACGTCAAATCTTACAACTTTAACGGTTCGAATTGAAAAGATGACGGGTTTGCAAAAAGACAATTTAATATTATGAGTGATAATAATAAGATTGCTGGGTTAGAATAATTTAATTTTATTTTAATTTCACTATAGGTATATCCGAATGTGTTCCGATGACTCATTTGTACCAAGCTTTTTAACATGAAATTTGTACAGTTATCTGCGCATAAGCATAGTTAATTAGTTCGGCTATCTCGCGTCCTATTTCGCGGTGTAATTTATCAACTATACATTAAATAAACAGAATAATCCTTATTCATGCGCCACCGTATCACGTACGCGCATTAATCATGCGTCGGATTTTATGTAAATTCGGTTAAGTGCTACTGATAAATGGATGGTCAAGCAACAATACTGCAACCGCAAGAACTTGAACTTCGACAATATTTGTGAATTCAAGATGGTGGTAACTTGTATAAAAAATCTTGCTGGTATTATGAAAAGAGACAAAATATTTATTTATCTCTTACAAATAGCAATTAGTAAAGGCAAAAGGTGGTTAAAATTGTATTTTTATTTTTCCTTAATTAAGTCAAGTTTATGTTCTCTACACATAAAGAATTAAACAATTTTATACATAATTTAAAAATCGAAAATAAATTGAAAAAATTTTCGACTCGGCAGGACTAGAACCGGCATCGTCAGCGTTCCGTGCTGTTGCTCTACCAATTGAGCCACCGATTCGTACACCTCATCGTCGAATCTTTTCAACTTATTTTAACAACTAATTTTTTTAAATTTATTTTCGATTTTTAAATTATATAGTGCCTTCATGTGCACATGTAAAAAATAATAAAGTTTTCAAATTTTATATATACTTCATGCGTTTTTGGCGCGTGTTTTTAAGAAATAAGTTGTTATTTATAACAGCTCTGAACAAAAGTTCCTATTATGTTTACCTCAGTACATAAGTAACATGAAAATTGGCGAAGTTCAAAGCTTAAGTAATCCTTCCCATACGCACTGTCCACTTGATTTCATTTTTCATTCTTAAAGTGTTTTGTTTCGCTGACAGGGGTCTGTACTGAATTTCTATTGAAAGAGTTTGTTTTTGTGCGGGACCCTCTTCAATCTGCGAATTCCAGTTTGCTACATCATTAACCTGAATTATAAAGGTTTTACATGGGTTTTAATGTATTGGATTGTGAGAACATAGAGAGTATTGAACGGTTTTCATTAAGTCCAAAACAACAGATCTAGCTGAGGTGTATTTTTATTTTATATGTATAAATTTTTACATATCATATAAATAACAATAAGATACAATAAAACAAAAAAAAACCTCATTGGAAAGATAAGTCATTATTTTGATAGACGAGATTTGTTTATTTTTCACAGTTCCATTCAATATTATCACTTCTTCAATATACACGTGTTATGTGAGTTATCAAGAGATGCAGGGTAGGGTCAACATTTCTACATATATCTTAAACGACAACTTGACAAAACGTGTCATGTTGTGTTATGTTATGTAAATTGGTTATAAATAAATAATTATTTAACTGTATTTACAGTACCCATAGGTGGGAGACACGGAATTCCTAACTGATACGAGTGTTTCACCAAATTTAAAATCGATTATAAATTGAAAAAAAATACGATTAACGACGAAAAAAAATTTATTACATCCATATCGCTCCGTGCTGTTGCTGTAACCAATTCACGACATTGTCGAATTTTTTCAACCTATTAATACATGCACATCTCGCGCAAATGTAATTTCAACTTTAACTCTTGCTCATCAAGTTGCGTATTGGTTAGAGCCACAGCACGGAATGCTGTGGATGCCTGTTCAAGTCTTGCCCGAAGCATTTTTTTTAATTAACTATCGATTTTCAATTTATTTTCAATGTATTCAGAAAAAAAAATAAATACTTCAATTTAGATTACCTTTAAAATATTTCCCTGTAACAAATGCTCAATCTGCGAAATTAATGAAGGCATAACCATCTTAGTAACTAATGTTCCCCTGTTTTACTGACCGATACAAATGTGGCTTCTGCGGTTCTAAATTGCCATATTTGTCTCAGAACGGGGCTCGATCCTAACTACTATCATAAACAAAGCAACGACCCAAATCACTGGGTATAGTACGTTTCTAGCATTCATGTTGTGTTATGTTAGCAATGTATGGCTAATCATCAACGGGTTGTGGATTTGATTCCCACCGGGTCAAATATGTTTCTAATTTTTCTGAAACATGTTTGACTTTGACTGAAAATAGTAAGGCCAAACCAAAAGGGGTGGTCAGTGCAACTTTAGAAGATATATGGTGGGGGTATAATTATTAAGAAGTTAATCTGGGAAAACGTTTACATGCGAAATTTAGGACCCTCGACTTATTCAGTTATCCGAAGCTGTTGTTAGACAGACGGTTTTTCTGAATAAACAATCTGAGTATTATATTTAGTGTGAATTATTTTTATTTATAAATGACATAGATAATTGAGTAATTTTTAATTTTCAAATTAATTTTATTAATGCTAAAAGTCATAAAGTATGAAGCCTCTCTAATTTACAATTCCCGTCCCCCCAATATTATGACATATTTTAATTACGTATCGCGTTAGGCATTTTCATTTTAAAAGTAATCCGCTTATAACACCGCGAAGTACCACAGTTGAATTACAGAATAGTGATGTTTGTGTTCTGATTGACATATCGATATTGGGCATAAAATAGATTTGAAATAAAATATTTTAACGTTTTATAATCGCGAAATGTGTACATTTTACGCAATTCAGAATTCTTGCTGGAACTGCATTAAATTTTTAAAGTTCTATTACTTAAATAAGTTATCTAAGTGCTTTTCGTGTTTTAATTTAGAGATACTTTGAAATCAATATACCTTAAATGCGTTTAGAAACAACTTAAAATTTGATTCAAATTTGTCTTGCTATCATCCTACACCACCCTATGTTTCAGTTACTTCCCCTATCGATAAACAGGGTACGTCACTAGTGACGGCGCGTTGACAACCACAATTAACGCAATCTAATCCCGCGACAGGTTTCTTATTAACGCCATTTGTTACCGCGGGATTAGAGAGTTATCAGCGCATCTCTATCTTGGGGTGATTTTATAATCTGTTACTGTTAAGCCCAGTAATAAGAGGATTAAAAGTCATTCGGTGAAAGAAAAATTGTACTCGCTGTAGAACCGTTGATTACTTATGACACCCTGTAGATAATTGTAATCTTCTGTAGGTATCTTTTATAACAATATAGACGACTTGTACAGGTGTCTAAAATACTATTGTTTGACATTAGTGTAGTGTATTGTAGATATTTTTATTAAAAAATAACCCAATCAGATAATGTACTACCAAAATAATATTTCTATTGAAATTATTATTTTAAATAATGACATTATAAACCAGATATTTCTTATTGATATTAATTTCTTCTCGACGCAATAATAGCGGTTGTATTTATCAAAAATAAATAAAATATTGAATGTTAAATAACAATAATATCTTAATAATATCTAACTTATCTGGTTATCTCATTATTACATATATCCTCTAATATAGTAATTTTCTAATTTAAAACCACAAATAAATACTCGTAATTCATCAACTAAAACCGGCTTTAAAATAGCGAACAATTATCTATTGCGATGTATTGAGCTTATGGATATATTAAATATAATTTATCCATAAGTTATCTTATCTGTAACTTAAATATGTGCTTAATTTGTAATAGTCCGTTTAAGTAAGGGAATGGCAAACAACAAAATTGCGTCGTAGTTAAAATATGCTTACAATTAATCAAACACACTGAAAAGAAACTAGTTATTTAGATTATTAACTTCTGGACACTATCTTACATGCATTAATAACAAGGATATTTTCAACCCTAAGCACAGATAAATGAAATTGTACTGATGACAAGGATGTAACAATGGATTATAAATTGGTGTCATTAATATCTGTTTTGCGTGGCTTTTGTGAACCCTGTGTTTGCATGTAATAAGGATGAACGTATAAAGATTTAGGTAACGTACCCCACGTTACTAAAGTACCTACGAGTATACCGACAGCTGACCTCTGTATCTTAATGGTTAAACGTGTTGCCTAGCATTAGGTTAAACACAAAGAGGTCCTGGACTCGAATCCGTGGAATCTAGGTAGAGAACTACATACTTGTGTGTAAATAAAACCTATTAGTGAAACGGACCCAAAATATGTTCGCCCCATGCCCTACGAAACGAGATTTTATTTATACGTACAGCAATATTAAGTAATATTATTAATAACAAAATTTTTAAGAAATTATTAAAATATTCATTAATCTCTAACTAACGTTACTTACTTTATAAGTAGTTGGAACTCTACTTAACGTACGTATCAACAATAAGAGTGATTAGTATTTATTTTACTTGTGTGAAAAATAGAAAGGATTATAAAAATATATAGGATACATTTTACACCATTTATTGCCTGCTACTACTAAGAAAATTTTCTGGAAAATACACTTTTAAAATTTTATATGTATACAAATTTATGACTAATTAATGAATATGCAATCGAATTATTTAATTAAGGAAGGTTATGTAATATAATATTTTTAATATTTTATTTATTTAAGGGCTGTTGTTGACACAATTACTTACATAGTATAATTAAACTGTAAATAGGTGAAACACAAAATTTTGTATCATATTTCACAGTACAACATGTAAAAGTATACAAAGACAAAGAGATACTGTATAGTAAAAAAAATAGATACGCAATTATTATTACTAAATATATACATAGGAATCCAACGCCTGTCACATTAATAAGAAAGAAAATATGCGACATATATATAATATGAAAACATAAAAGTAACGAAGTACACTTATTGTAGATAAAATGTGCTTATATGGCCGTTTCATACAATATGGGAAGGTTTGAACGATGCCTCTAGGCATTTACATACAAGATGGTTTCATTAACTCAATCACACGTATCTCGACTTGACCCCTCGTTAATGCTCCCGATATTAAGATAGAGCTAATCCTGACATAACTTAGGATCAACGCAGTTACACCGACCGCTGACCATTGTCCCTGCTCAATTTAAAGGGAACGCTTTCAGTGAATTGATTATTGCACTTCACGAAAATTCCACTGCGCTATTCCATCGACATGAAACATCCATATTGCTTGTTTTGTTTGTGCAGGCGTTTAATTTTGCAAGCTGAAGTAGCAATGGATGTTGTGCTAATGTTTTTGTGAAGGCGTATTTTGTCTCGTGGTACAGAACTATAATGATTTTGCATAAATGTAACAAAGTTTAAAGTTGCGGGTTTATATATCTTATTGCAAAGAGATAAGGTTTAAATTAAATAGGGTGGGCGATTTGGCTTTTGCATTTTAATTGTTTAGTAGCGTCGTAAGATTTTATGTTTGCTGGTCTTTATTCAAAGCGCTCCTTTGGGTGATGTTTTTGGTTTTTGGCTACTATTGAAACTTGGACGGTGATGCTAATAAGGATAATAGAGTTAGGATTTACGGTCATTTTCATAGCTTGGGTCTGATGTTATTGTTTTGTTAATTATTGCGAGTTTACGATGGCATCTGTAAATCATGTTGTATTATAAATTATAATAATGTATTATGCAGCCAGTTAAGGTTCATAAAATTAGAGCATTATAAAAGTAATAAGATATTAAAAAATAAATAAAATCGCCCCAAATTGAGTATACTAATAATAAAACTTATTTATTACTTACTTATTAAAACAAAAGCAAAACAATTGCTCGTAAATCTACAACCTACCTACCTTCTTAAAAACAATATAGATAAAAAATCCTTTTAGTTGTTACGTCTAAAGGTTACCTATGAAATTGATAGATAGATAATAAATAATTATAAATAAAAAATAAATAGCTCCGCCGTAACAGTGATATACACTGCCGTGACCAGGATTCGAACCTGGGTTACTACGGCCACAACGTAGGGTCCTAACCACTAGACGATCACGGCTATCGGAGCGGTGAGTAAAATGTTGAAATTACAATACGTATTTAAGGTGACATTTAAAAATGTAGGGCAGTGTCAAAGATTATATAAACTTATGTAGTTCTACACAATTGTCATTTGTTGAAGAAAATATTACACAATAAATAAAAAACTTTGTTAATTTATACATTATTTAGTTTTAGCGTAGCTAACAGACCTCATTTATAGTAAGAGAATGTGAAACAAAAAAAATAGGATAAGGATTGTTTTTATTACTCTCATATTGAAAAGTTTTAGATAAAGATATTTAATAATCACGGGGTTCTAGGGGTCACCCATCTAAATACTGACTAAGCCCAATGTTGCTTAACTTCGTTGATCGATCCAAATAATGGTTACTTTAGTTGATGAAAATTAACCGTATAAATATTTACTAAGGCATTACCAATTTGGTGGAACTTACACTTATTACATATATGTGTTTTCTATTATTTATTGAAGTTTTTTTCAACTTGCGTTCCCAAAAATACAAGTTAACCGGTCACGCGCCCGTACGGGGTCATTTATACCCCAATTTGTCCAGACCTCATTTATTATCAAAAACTCCCTCGTTATGTTCGACGATTGTGTTATAGTAATTGACGATTTGATTGCTGGTTAAACAATAATGAATCTTAGTTGACATCGCTATTCGTGTAACCGGACAATTACGTAATTTTGATGATTACAATAATCACTAAACCAATTTCATTTGCTTTAGTAACGATCTTATTTATATGTTTTGCATAAGTTTTTTTGATCTGTAATTAAGTTTTTAACATTTGTGTATTTTCAATTAAAATAACAATAAATTATTAGAATTTAAGTGCTGCTACTATACTGATTTATGGTAAAATAATTATATGGTATCATGTATTTCCTTACAAAACAAACGATAATCGAAATAAGCAAAAAGCAAAAAGCCAACATCACGCGGTGTTCCCAGGCGGTCACCCATCCAAGTACTGACCGCGCCCGACGTTGCTTAACTTCGGTGATCGGACGAGAACCGGTGTATTCAACGTGGTATGGACGTTGGCGACATAAAGTAAGAAATAACTGGTAAGTTGTTTTTGTAAGTAATCATTTTTGGGGTTCAAATAACATCTTTTCTTACCAATAATAAAAATGGTTAACATTTTATATATTTATTTAACAATAAAAGTATTGATTCATAATATAAACTATCACACTATCTACATATAATATAATACACTCGTATGCTTACTATATTTCAGTTGTCATGACGTCATATTTTATTACGCATCAAAGCTAGTAGCGACGCCAAAGCTACCGACATAAATAATAAAGCAAAATTTATCGAATACCATTGCTTCTCTTTACCTATCACAGCGGGACGGTTATGGGCCAAAGTTGAGAAGCCAGAACGTGCAATTTACAGAAAGAAATACAAACATAAAAGCAAATCCATAATCCGTATACCAATGCGAATAAAAATCATAATCGTATGCAGTTCAGACGAGATAGGCTACCTTATACTGGTTCTAACGTAATGTGAGCCATTTATAACGTATTGTGTTTTGATTGTACTCGTCAGTTCGCAGACTAGTTGTATTCGATGGATGATACTCATACGAGAATAGGAAATGGTTATGTCTCGAGATTCGAGCTAAGTTTGAAATGTCCAAATGGCTGGCTGTTATCGTTCGGTACGTTTAGTTTATTGTCTCCAAGATGCCTTGAAGCGTGAAATCTACGGGTTATGGAGAAATGGAATATTTTTTAAATTCATTTCTGCTAGTTACAAGGTTATGGCACGTTATAACTCTGGCGTGTTTTTTGGGTTAGTTTTTAGTAAGAATTTCAGTAGTGTTGTAAAAATTACAAAAATGTTTTCAGTGACGAAATAGTAACATCAATATTCTTATTTTCCCTCTAATCATAATACCGTTTGAGAATAGCTTATAACATTTCTTCAATCATTCACATGTCATAAAGATTGAACGATAGCTTAAGAAGCCTCTTGGATTTTTTAGAATCGTATCGAATACATCATTCTGACGTCCTCGCGATTATAAAACCGCGGACAAAGAAAGCAATTTGATCCCGCGTCTACCGTATTTATTTGAGCGATTCTATTTTTGATATCGGTTGATTTTAGCACCATGCTCTATAGAACACACCCCTCGAAGTGAGCGAGGCAAGTATCATTTTAGATCAAACACGCGATAACTGCTATAAGAACACCCCTATTATTCGATACAATAAAAGTGAAGTGTCGACATATTCCGCATTCTACTGCGAAATTACTGCAAGAATGATTGACCAAAGTGATACAGCTTATTTATTCGAACTTGGCCCGTAAAATATAGACAACAAGGTATTAAATTGCGAGGCAGTTAATGAGATTGATGAGAGATTTTTGGGTGACAAACTGTATACAGCTATCGCTGTGTAAAGGTCGGTAGGCGAGTAGATACGTACTAATGGTGATTGGGAAAAATATTGCACCCGTTCCAATGATTCGTGGTTATGTCTTCATTAATATTGAAGATGTGTCTGCGATATTTTTATTTGATTACAGTTTCAGCGTCCACAATGCTTTGTGTTAATGGACGTCGTTAACTTTATAGGAGCTGTAAATATTATCGATGATAAACAGAGTCCTAATGATCGTGCAGAACAAAAGCACAATTTTTTTTTTGTTTCACAATGCCAGAACTCTCCATTGAGTATATTATGTTGTAAATCGTAAAGTATCAGCATTTTGTAATTTAAAAACATACTTACGTAAAAATAACGCAGGAAATATGATTCTTTCTCTTTGGCGCTACAGCCAACTGGAGGCCTGGTTGTGCATAGACTTCTTAGCCGTCCTATTTTAGGCTAATCTTGAATTTGCTGCAAACGTCAACTATCCTTTATAACACAATTTGATAGAAAACTATTTTAATATACACACTCATACAGTGTGCATTCAGTTTTGATCAAAACACAGCATACATTATAACCCACCAACATGAGCGAAAATATTAATTGTCAAAGATTACCCTTGTAGTGAAAATTATTAATATTCAGTCGACTAGCAGATAAAGGGGTGAATACATTGAAAGAGTGTCGCGTCGAAGCCAGCAACGCGTGAACGATTCGGTAATTAATACTCAGAGCGGCTTTGGAGGCCCCGCGATGCGTGGAAGGGTTAATTTCAAAGATTTCGGCTAAAGATGTGGGCTTATATGTCATACACAGAATTAGTACGGCATTACAGTAATCGTTAATTTGTAATTAACTTATTCTAGTTGACACATAACGAAGTCACGTTTTAGAAATAGATTTTATACGTCATTATTTTGTTTTATGTGTCGGCGACTTTGTCGGCGTACAATAGTTATTTTGGGCATCAAAATTTGTATTTTTTAATATAAGCTGTTACTCGACTTTTCAATCTTTCAACGACGACAACGATTCTTGCAAGTTAATTTAAAAAAATTGACATATTGTACTTATCACATCTTTTTAGATCATTTAAAGAGGAATCAATCTTTTAAATATATGTTTAGGTATCTTGAACCACTTTCGCAGCGTACGCAAGGAAGATGAATAATTAAATAGGGCCCTGTAGTAGTAGTAGCGCGTTTAAACAAACAAACTCTTCAGCTTTGTATATTAGTGTAGATTAAGTAACAATAAGCTAATGAAAAGCAAATTGTAATTAAGTTTTAGTTTTTAGTATAACATCTTATCTTGGCACTTCTTGTCTTATAGTGATGTTATGTCCTGTCTATCACATCACTACGATCTGCCTATTCACAGCCTAATCGTAAATCTTAATATAATCTATAATAATTAACTGTCAGCGGCCGTCGCGTACATTATTATGTGTAATTACGTTATTGTTAATCAGCATTGTTATCTTCCGCTAATTAGTTCCGCGATAACGCTTAATTGCTTCTAATTAAGCAATCTTATCAAACTCCAAGCTAGATAATACGAATTTTAAAAAATCCAATTCTTAAATTTTCCTTTTTTTTGAACTATTCCTGGGGTTCTTTTGGTAAGTGTGTAAGTGAATAATTTTAGAAATGATTAAAATCTTACAATTTTGTGGACATTCCTTTCCATTAGTGGTTTTAACATATTTAAACAACATTATTTATAACAATATTTGATTTCGATTGTCGCCAACGTCCATACCACGTTGAATACACCGGTTCTCGTCCGATCACCGAAGTTAAGCAACGTCGGGCGCGGTCAGTACTTGGATGGGTGACCGCCTGGGAACACCGCGTGATGTTTGGCTTTTTGTATTTTTCATTTTTATGTTTTGTATTAAGTGGAGATAACTGCAAAGCAATATATTTATTTCTAGCAAATACTAAGGTAAAATAAAACTGTATACATAATGAATTTTTAATGTTTTGTCAATATAGTCCATGTTTTACTTCATGTATGCAAGTAATAAAATTACGCACAATTTACTATCGACCTCAAGTGGACACCTAACACTCAACCCGTGAATGCGATGCGGGTACATTGTGCCACGACGTCTAGCGTCTAATCGATCAACTTCACATAATTTAGCTCATCTGCATACTAATTCTTTATACCCATGGCCTTAATAAGCAAGGGTTTTAAACTTTTGAAGTACAGTCGTGTTCATAATTACAAAAAAAGTATTTCATTTACTAATTTAAAGATGTGCACTAATGCCATAAATAGCAAAATCGTTATTTTGGAAGATAAAACTTGAACGAATTATTAATACGTACTACGTATTAAAAGTAATTTGTAAATAAGCTAATGTATTTCGCGTTTTAAACCGTTAAAAGTGTTTAATTTATTTAGATATGTTCTACTGGTGTAAACTACCGATAGTCTAAAACAATTTATTTAAATAAGATATAAATAATTAATTTAATTAAGATATTAAGGGAATAATTGTTTTACAAAAATCTCTTAAAACGTGGATGATATCTCAAAAATAAGTTTCTTTTAAAAGTGACTGTGTTCGTCTGTACGATAGCAGAATATTAAGAGGTAACTGATCTCGAAATTATTAGCTATGCGGGCAATTAAGATTCATAAAGAGATGGTCACTATCGCGTGCGAATATTTTGAATAGGCTTATGATTTCAAACGCTTAGGGTTAAGAACATTAATTATTTAGGGTTATGAACATTCTTATTATATTATCCAACATAATTTTATAACATAGGTGAAGTTATAATTGAGTTTTATTTGCCAAACGCCTCGATTAGCATTGCGTATTCTTTTGCAATGAAACAAAAACAATGTCTGCCAAATGCCCATTTGTTGACAGGATTACGCTTACTTTAGTTAGCTATATATTGTAAAGCTTTCTTGAGGTAACTAGTTTTTCTTCCTTAAATAATATACTTATAACCGTTAAAAGTGTTTTATTTAAATATGTACTACTCTCGCAAACTACAAATAATTGTACTTATATTTCTCTGAATAACATTTCTATGAATAAAGATCTGCATTTATCATATTTTTACAAGTCTTAGACGGAGAAAAGATTTATTAAAGCTTGTGTTAAACCGTCTATCATTTTTTGTTAGTCAACATGGCAAAATGTTATAACCAATTCATAATATAGGCATTATAAGAAAAACATCCAAAAAGAACATAAATGATTTTCTCAGTTTTTTATAATTGTCAAGGAATCTAAAGCAGCCAAAATGAGCCGCAAGCCTTTGTTATTATTTTATTATTAATTATAATATTTATTAAGCACTGAGCAAATTTACAAGCTATTTAAATTTTGGTGCCTGTTATAGGTATAACCTGTGATACAAGTCCCCCGGCGCCCCCCCCCCCCATAGGGACTGATTTACTCAAGCTATGTTATTTAATTTTAATACCATACCTTACCATACCATGTTTCTTCATAATATTATTTATAAGTTAGTAAGTAAGATTTTTCCTCGTTAATATGTATTTTCTGTGGTGTGTTTTATAAATAATACAGCAATGATAATAAATAAATAAATAATGTTTCAAAAAATTTGAGAGCGTAACAAACAAATATAAAACTATCGACATCTATTTCAAACGTCATTAATAACACGTTTTTAGAAATTTAGTGAGCAAAAAGTGAATAGGCGAATAATAATTAAGTATGCATAGAAAGGGTTAGCGGGCAGATTCGACACGCTCTCGGTATTAATAACTTGATCCATCACCAGTTGACGGGTTAAGATGAATCAATGTCATGGGGTCGGGGTGTACAAAGTTAAGTCGTATGTTAAATTGTGGTATTAGTTACCGTGATTGTTAATACATGCAAAATTGGGTATCGTACTAGTGTACTGTGTAAAATGCATTTATTGTTGTTTTATTTTTAAACAATTCCAAAGCCTTACTCGTGAAAAATATTCACACTCAGTCGTACATCTGTATACAACACTTTGGTACATATTATGTTTAGTATTTCGACGCTAACATTAAATCTACAGCGATTATATTTATAGGAATTTTGTGGTAAGTTCAGATTGCAAATAAAAAACGCACGGGACTTGAACCGGTATCCAGAACGTTCCGTGCTCTAACCAATTGAGCTTAATAAAGAACAAGTTAAAAATATATAGGTATAAAAAAATATGATATGTTAAAATTTTCCTATTAAAAACGAACAAAGTTTGAGAACCGTTGCTAGTTGTGATTTATTTGATACGGCAGACAAAGGGTTGAGTCATTAATTAACGGTATTCGCATCAATTGATCAAAAGAAGGGATTATATTTTCTAATGCGGCTAAGTGCGTGTCGGCTCGTGTTTCGCATAATGTTATGGTATTTTATATCTTACAATTAGTAGACGCAATATTTTGTTTTGTACGTTTTAAATTACCTATTTATACGCTACATAAACTTTGATCAAGTTTTCGCCAACGTCCATACCACGTTGAATACACCGGTTCTCGTCCGATCACCGAAGTTAAGCAACGTCGGGCGCGGTCAGTACTTGGATGGGTGACCGCCTGGGAACACCGCGTGATGTTGGCTTTTTGGACACTGAATTAATAAAAATAAGCTTTTATTTTATAGAATGTTTTCACTTGCCTGCGACAGCGATGAACATCATTCAAGTTTGTCGACAAACTTTTGACTTAATCGGAAAATCCGGCCTTTTTTAAAAATCCTTGTTCAAAATTTTTTACTGTCAAATTTTATCTAAATCTTACAAAATAACAACGTCATTACAGGAACCTGGCATTGTTCTGACGAAAGAAAAATCTATTCAGTCACCCACATAAGTTAATGACATTTTCCGGCAACAATGAGCTAAGTCGTTTTTGTGATCCCTTTTCGATTTAGCGTCAATTAAAAAGTTCCACAGCCCTGAAGGGTTAACTTTATTTGCGTATAATTGGTCTTGTTCACTCGGCCTGAAACTATTTTAAAGGTACGATCACGATACGACCAATCCGACCTTTTTAGAATTTTAAAGACTCTTGTAACAAATTTTACTGCTCTGTTATTTGGGAAGCGCATTAAAACTAATATTAATCATGCCAATCAATAAATAATTAATTTATGCCAATAGAATGCTATTATTATTTTTTTTTATAAACAATGTACATGTTAATATCAGTTCTTAATTGTAAATTGCAAAGCCGTAATGACTATAATCGTGAGTTGTAAAAAGATTTTGAAACTTAAAAAGATTTTATTTTTTACCTGACGTCTACCACACAAAAGACATCTTGTAATCAATTCAGTACGCTCCAGGATTTCAATTGTATCTGAATCCGAATTAAATTTTCTGTTATTTAATTTTCTCTGAGAATTGCAAGGGATGCAATTAATTTGAGATCAAATAATGACTTGTCGTTTTCATTTTGGAAATGGAATATAAAATCTTAACGTATATTCGTAACAATAAATAAGTATTTTCTGCATTTTTATATGTCTGTCCAACTTTCTTTTAAAAGGAAGCGAAAAGAATTTCCAAAAAAAATAAAAAGGTTTCCTTCGAGCCGGATTTGAACCAGCGACCTATGGATATCAGTTTACTCATCTACAGTCCACCGCTCTACCAACTGAGCTATCGAAGGTATACCTTGGTGTGCGAAATTACGGAATGTTTTCACAGATGTTATGTCATATACGTTACGTACTAATCTAGTTTTCACTATCCAATGTCGAGTTACGATGGCATAAATCGTAACACATTTCATTCTGTATATATATTATTGAATGAATGAATTTTATTGGTATAAAACTGGTTTCTTTAGTAGTCTATATATCGTAGATAATATGCATTTATTAAAATATGGTTAGGCGTCGTTGCTGTGGTACACATTATTCATGAAAAACCATAGTTTATCTTTTATTTAGTCTACGATTTCATAACCTCTCCGTATAATTTAATTTATATATCAAATACTATTGATTAAGTAGCATGGAGCTGAGATAACAACAATTAAAGAAAATGTATATGATAAGAAATTTGTGTTCGAGTTCTATTCCTTATAATAGAACCAACCAAACACTTCCTAGAGACAAATTCTATAATCCACAAATTGCAACGCCATTTGTCAATCAAGTAAATGAAGGAGGAATCGTCGCTGCCTGTAGTCTGACGCGATTAAGGCTATCAGGTAAATAAAATGGCGTCTATCGAGATAATGAGAACAGACGAGCTGCTTTGAAATATTTCATTTCGAGAGAACCACTAAATTATCTAAATAGAGATCGCCCCACAATCACGGGAACGTAGAACCTGATGTAAAGAACTAGAAGTGACAACCAAATATAATTTTAGGTATGACTTATTGATCTTGAAAAATCCAAATCTGAAACCAAACCTTATCTATAAACTGATAGCTTTTTTAAGATTCTAATTCCTATGTTAAGGTTGAAAGTGAAACGTGTTTAAAAGTGAAGTAAAGGTAGTTATAAATACGGCGAAGTACATCTAGTTCTTCGCCGTATTTACTTAATCAAATTTTCAATATTTATAGACTGGCTATTTATAGGGCTGTATAGGATCATGATCGCTGTATAATAAACAGTTGTAATAAACTTAGCCAAGTTTGTGCATCATGGATGTAGGATTAAAATTTTGTTAAATGGTAATATTCTATAAAAGCTAGTCCAGAAACATCGACGAAAGCGGAAATGCGTCGCGCCTCCTGTCATGGCGGCCGGAAGTTCTCTCGCCGTTTGATAAATAGTTGTTCTTGAAGAGTTTTTCTCATGCAAATGAGGGGTTCGGATGACGGATCGCGTTTGTCACAATTCCGCTGGATTTAATTTGGGATTGCATCGGAGCGGATAATCTGTGGGACTCTTGATTGCGACGAGATGGAAATGTTTTGGGCGTTTTGTGTTATGTACATTTGTTATGTACTAGAGAATGTTGCTTAACATTTTCTTCCTAACGCATAATAATTTATTGCACCTTGCACGAGATTTTTAAGTGTATTAATTGTACGTAACGTCTTTAGTCAGCAGGCCATTTGCGACGCAAACATACATTGCGCATAATATTTAGTGTAGATATAATATGTAGTACTAAAACCAAAAAATAATGTAATATTTTAATACATGTATGTAAAAAGTCATATCACGACGTCGGCAGTCTAGGCGAGTAGTACATATATAACATATAAAAACATTTTTAACAGTTTCTAACGTGAAATATGTTATTTGTTAACTTATTTCTAACTATGGTGCGTTTTGATACGTTTAAAGCAACCATGGTCACGGGGGAACTTCTAAAAGTTATTAAATTAATGTAAATCCTTCACAATTTTAATGTACCGAGTACTATCAACAGAAACATGTCAACGCTCAATTAAAATTAATGATAGTACCGCTCTCGGCAGCACTAATAAATATCGCTAGATAATTGGCAATGCCTCATAGTGGAACTATGCAATACAGGACCCCGCATAAATCGCGAGTCACGGAGTTATTAACTATGCGCATCTGCTGTTTTGCATTTACTAACTGTTATATAGTATAAGCAAAAGTAACAGATACCACAAGGAACGGAAAGACTACAAAATTTAACCGATTTCATTTAAAACTTCATTATGAAAAGTGTATCATATTGTGATGGATTGAACCGTCTTGAGTTCGAATATATAGATATGTACCTATATGTGTGCTGTTTTTAATTAATTTAAATAGCGAGTATCGATAGGGTGTCGATCCCTTCAAGAACAAATTTTAACAATATCTATCACAAACGTTTACGTGCAAAATTTACAACGCAAAAATAGTTCTTGAAAAAAAGTCAGAGCAACAGCACGGAACACCGGTTCAAGTCCTGTTCGAGTTGTAATTTTTATATTTATTTTGATTTTATTTTAAGAAGTTTTCTATTTTAATGTATAATATTTTTGTACATGAAGAAAGCATTTGATTTTTAAGTGTATACTATAGAGTACAGTTAGCATATTACTCTGATTATTTTTTGCCCACATGTACGGCCAACACCCTCAAGGTGTGGTCACTTAAAGTTCAAGCGACAGATGCTTAGTAACCAGTAACGCTACCTAGATGTTACGGTTCACTTCGATCTAGACATTTGCAACAGTTATGCTAAAGAATGACTCATTAATAAAATATTTCTACTTGTAGCTATACTAGATATAGAAAATAACTATTATTAGCATTTAGAACATTTTTAACTAATAAAAATTGCAAATCCACAGACTGAAAGTAAAATGTTTCATCTGTGTACGGCGTTTCGTAACCTGTAAGGAAATTCAATATTCCTCTGACTTATTTAATATACTGATTTCCAGACAGACATGTGAGATGAAATCTAACATGTTTAAAAATAATATAAATTCGTTTAATGATGGTTGGGTGGTGATTAAACCCACGATATTGTATTGATATATGTATTGCTGACATTAGACCAACGGGCCCTTCAAATGTAGCGCATATATATAAAGAAAACACTTTTAACGTGCGTAAGAAACAGAAATAATATACTGCCTAAAATTAAGTCTATGTTGTTACATTTAAATCGAAATAATACAGAGCAATAATGCGGGTTTAGCAACGTCACGCGCAGTTGTTAATTGGATGGTTGAGCATAGTTTTTTTACGCACAGAACACAAGGTGTTTCTGCACTTAAATGTCAAAGTCCATATTGCTAGACTTTACGGTTGACCTGTGATTGTTTTCTTTAGCAAGATGCGCACGAGCAAATAGCAGTTAGTGATTTTTTTTACGTTGCACCTGGCATATATTACAGAGAATCGTTCATGTAATTATTTAATCTTGTTGAATGAAAACGGTTAGGGAAAATTATTATGTGTAATATGAACATTTACGTTCGCACACTTGAATTATGTCAGTTCTATTGTACTAGTAAGTAACACAATAAAAATACTGAAAACATCATTATTAGATAAGTATTTTTCAGTACCTAGCCTACTGACGTCAGTGTTCCAAAATCTATTGTTTGTTTAAATAAAAAAATTGTATCGCTTTAAAACGGGAAATAAATTAAATAATTAATTTTTAATCATTAGATTTTTATAATTAGAATTAGATAGCTTTATTTTCCCCCCTGTGACCATGGCTTCTGCAAGGCATCCGAAACAACGAGTTGCAGTTAAAATTAATAAAAAATATGTAAATTGCATGTTGTAAACTGTCAAAAGTGTTTTTCTTATTTGAATACAACTCTCGTAAACTACAGACATTTTTTTCTGTTTAATAAAAGAAATAAAGCAACAGAGAGTTAAGATATAAAGTTCGTACGGTAAAAACAAAATCCGTTGACTAGTTGTAACGTGTGTCTACAAGGATACTAGAAATTCCAGAGCCACGAGTCCAAGAAAAAAGAAATTATAGTCGTTGACCAGGTGTGAGGCACATGGTCTATTAACCACAAGAATAGGAAGGGTGAAGGTATGACTCATCGAACTGAACAAACACGTGCACATTTTTTTAACTTGAATATCAATGTATTGTATCCCTATGGCGATACAAATCAAGAGGTGCCAAGTCTTTATTTAATTAACAATATTCTTAATAAATAAGTGTAGACTTCTGGAAAAAAACTTTTCAAAAGGTGTAGTACTGTCTGTACTAACGCGATTCAAACGCGAAATATATTAGTTAAACTTATTAGAAAATTATTTCAACGGAGGGTAAGTTACGGAGAGACACGGCTGCTGCAAAGCGTATGAAACATCGTGCCGTACTAAAAATAAATTTCAAATAAGTTTAACTAATATGTATCGCGTTTTAAACCGTTAAAGTGTTATATCAAAAAGTTTCCCCCGTGACAGAGGCTTATATCAGAAAAGTCAGGTGATACTTGATAAAAGTATAAACCGAGGATTACATAAGTTATTTTATTTATTTCGCGTTCGATAAGGTTCAATTTTAATTAAACCCTTGCTTAAACTGATCTAGAAATACCCGCCATTGACTTTTACTGTTTATTTATTAACACAGCATAATAGTTATTTTTAATGAGACAGGAGGAAAGGTAAGTATATAGTTCACATGATATAAGGTTTTTAGTCTTACAGTGCTTCTATTTGGCCGATGACGCCGTGAGTTATACTGCTAGTATCTAACGTATAGTGTATTGACACACACACATTAATTATGATTATATATTATTTGAGATATTCCCTTTAATTTCTCTCCAAAATTAGTAAGTATAATAGCGTCCGGCAATTCCTTGCTTAATTAAGTGTAATTCAGGCTATGATCGCATTGAAATCCGGTCGCAAATCAAAATGCCCGTATCTTCTATGGGAAACTGGAGCGTCCAGTGAATAGATGATGATTTGGGGTCATTTGTGTAGGACAAAGCGAAGCGGACCGCGCACCCTTTTATTGACAAATTCGAAAGCTGCGGAGTGGACTTTTAAGTTTAACACATTTTTTTTTTGTTAGATCGGTAAATAAAATCCAAAGCTTTCAACAACCACCACTTTTAAGACCACAATTACGATAACCGTTTGTTTTTCGATTTTTAAGCCGCATTAAAAAGAGTCTTATTAAACAATTATATAAGAAACCATCCAACCATCTTGTTAGTGTTTCCATTTATAATATATTCAGGTTCTTTACAAATCTGACAATAAATTAAGCTTTGTAGCTACATAAAGACTTTCTATAAAAACAAATTAATTGATTGTATGGTCGTTAAAAACTATCAGTACGAACTGTTATTTTTAACGCGTGTTAATTTAACTACTTAGCGTCAAATCATTTTTGACTCTTTTTTAATATAGAGAAGGACAAATAAGCATGGGAAGGACTTGATGCAACGTAAAATACTCCAACCATACATCTAAGCAAGTCGAACTATTTTGGCTTTGGATGTTCGGAAAATGGTTAAATTATAGTTTTTAAAACATGGGTCTTTAATTTGTAACTTGATAATTTAGTAAATATATATATTATGTTGTAAGAATATTTATGAATTTAGCCTAAAGTCTGCTCTACAGCTTTATCAAACAAAATTCCTAAAACTCATTCGTCCGGTTAAATTGATAATTTTTTCCATCTTGCCATTGATAGCCTCCAGTAATTAAGGGCCAGCTATGAATATTTATTGCACACGTTTGTTGCCCACCCATTGTCATTCTAATCGACGCTTTGGGAAACTGTTCATACAGGAACTTAATTCTTTCCCTTCTCCGATATAAAAATGACCATGAAGAGTATTATAATTATAATTAAATGTTGTTCAGCAAATATTGTTTCGTTGCAAGTTTGCAAGTAAACTTAATTTTGTTGATATAACGACATTAAATAATTGGTATAATATTGACTAAATTTGATTACCATAATCGGTTTTTTAAGTTAATCTTAAAATATAGATAAATACTGTCGCTGCCATTTTTACATTATTTGAATAAGACAAATTATTTTATACATATTTTCTTTAGTATCTTGAACCATTTTCGCAGCGCAAGTAAGTGAAACCCTTAAAGATGATTTTTCTTTTCGTTTTTTTTTTCATTTTCTACGGTTTCAGTGTTGTTATAAAGCCTAAAGCCGTCCTCAATGGTCTACTCAACACAAAAAGAATTTCAATTTGAACTTTTTGTTCCTAAGACAAGTTTTGCGATTTGCGTTTTGCGTTTAAGCAAACAAACAAACTTATATTAATATAGATTGTAGCAACATAGGCTTAACTAGGCTTAATGGGACTTAAGTCTTAGGTTTAACTCAAGTGTACTGAAAAGACTGTTATATGTAAGATTTGTCTAAGTTGACTCAAATGAGATACATCTTATTAATAGGATGTCGTAGATTAACGGCACTAGTATTTAAAGAAAAAAAAAACTTCTTCTTCTTTCTTCACCGTAATTAACAATACGCAAGGGTAACCATTTGTAATAAATAGTGAGGATTAATAAACCTAGATCGTAAACCTTTTACGAGCCGTGCGTCGCGCATTCGTAAAAATTCGGAAGCGCCACGAGCGTGACGTCATTGTCCATGTGACGTTTATTGGACGTTCACTTCCACTGTTCATTTTAAGTGTTTATCGATAGTCGTAATTTACGCAAGGCTAAGTTGCTGGGAAGAATATATGAATGAAAGATGTAAAGTCTATAGAGAGATAATAATAAATCCGATAATCGATATATTCAAACACCTTTCTCATAACTATCTTTAGGTCTACTGACAGATAAATAAATTCTAATAAGAAGGAAAAAACTGGTACGTTTACGTGGTACTTCTGGTATGAATTCTGAATCACACTTTTTTAATATTAATATCCACTAACAAGTTACCATATTTTATATAAAGATAATGTAGAGATACAGAATAAATATAATGTAGATCTTAAAAAACTACAGATACTTAATATAATATAAAACTTTATCTTTTTTGCTGACGATTTTTTTTGAACGCTGACGATGCCGGTTCAAGTCCTGCCCGAGTCAAAATTTTTTTCAATTTATTTTCGATTTTTAAATTATATAGTGCCTTGCATGTGCAATAACATCTAAACAATATTAATGTTTTCAAAAAGTTTTATATTCTATATATGTCATGGGTTTTTAAGCATTTTAAATCTATTGAAGTTTTTATTTCTGTTTGGCATTTCCAAAGCAGCGCTGTTTTGTTGCCTTAAAAGAGTTTAAAGTAAGGTTTTGAACAAAGAAACCAAATAAATGACAATGACAACATACACATTCGATTTATAACTTCAACGCTAAAATTAAGCTTAACAGATGATATGTGAATTTTAGATACTAGTCGATGAAATGAAATTTGTTTTTTATTCAGTCGCAAGCTCAACTCCTTTAAGTCACCTCGAATGTTTTTTTATTTATATGAGCCGTTAAAGAAAGTGCCTCTTTTTTCAATTTAAAAATAAGAACGTTTCTTACTGTGTTCAAATAAAAACAAAGTTAAATACTTGGCTTCTCTTGGATTTCTTTACAAAGAAACGAAAGTAAATAGAACTAAGTATGTAAAACCACATATTCACAAATTGTCTATGTAAAAAATAGAAATTCATCTCCAATTACATCCACCCTAAGCGATTTCCAGCACACGTTCATATTTCGCAATAAATGTCGGGACAGACGATCGCCGCTGAGTATTTATAGTCCGGTTTTATGATTATGTCCCCGTGTTGATTGAATGGTCCGAATCATGGTCACCCTACATTAATCGCGACTACTGTTAATGATGATTGTAAAAGTGAGATATAAGTTGCTATATATATTGATTGACTCGTATTTTATTGTTTTAGACATCGCTTTTATAATCCCACTGCTGGACGCGGAGCTTTTTTAGACCTTATGACATCACCATCGTATATTTGAGCTGGGTCCTGGAGTATGTGGATGAATATTTACTTCCAGGACCCTCTTCTAAGCCTTAAAAAGACCTATGAGTCTAGAATTTCTTATAAGAAAGTTTTTATATGGTCATTTGTGAAGTAAAATAGAAATAGGGTATTCCTAGAAATTTATAAGGAAACCTTAAATTTTGCAGACGCATTAGTATGCTCACTTCCGCAAAGTAAGACCAGAATAAACGACAGAACATTCTTAATACAGTATTTTTACGCAAAGAAAATGCACAGTAAGAAATACAACTATCTTATACAAATGTGCTAAAAAGACAAACGTTTTGTTCCCCGGGGACACATGCTAATGCGGCTCTTACTACTTGTCAGAGACTCGAAGCGATACTTGTCAAATTTATTTTGCGCTTTGTAGGCATTTTTGTTCAAAGAGTTTACTGTCAAATTGAATAAGTCTGCAGACAGTTTCGAAGTAAGTCTATATAATCAAAGTATTTACATATATATAATATAAGAAAAAAAAATACAATTTAATTCTGAATATTTGAAAAAAAAAGAGACATTGTAATTAGTTTATTTATAAATTGTTATTAAAAAAAATTTAAAGGAAAAAATCTATTATAATCTATTATATCAATAAGTTTATTGTCAATCATCTATAAGTTATAAAATAGTTTTATAAATATTCCAATTAGAACAGGCTCGTTTTTTATAAAAAATCTATCTAGATTGTAAGTAAGGAATTGGATCATTGAAAAATTGTTTGACTACATAATCTTCTTGACTAAAATTTTTTTGATAAAAATATAATATATTCTGATATAAAAAGACAGGATTGTTAGTTTGTTACGTTGATTTTATCCAACTTTAGCCAAAGCTTACCAAACCTTATTTATATACTTAAACGAATTTTAATTTAATTTAAAAATGAGTTTGATATTATATAATTTAATTTTCAAATAAAGTTGGAAATGAAAATGTATTTTCAGCTAATAGTAGTGGAATGTAACGTCTAGTTCTTAGCTAGACTCGTCTCTTAGGAATATTTACAGAACAAACTTCATACATCTCGCCAGTTTATGCGACATGGAATCTGTTTTACTTCCAACTTTGGATAAATATGAACTGCTGTGACGTCTAACAGGAAGTTTTAAATTAATGTGTGTACGATGCACTTTATGTACTAATGTTATTATTACTGGAAAATGTAATGTATCGATTATAGTAATTATTTTATTGATTAATAGCTTTGACAATAAAAGTAAATAATCAAAAAATCTTGTAGTTTGCATTCTGACAGTAGCGTAGATACTTTTTACAATTGAACTATATACAGGTGACAAATGTTTTCACAAAGACAAGATAAGGCACCTTTGCATGTAAAATTGGATTTTTAATTTTTAGTACCTTTGTATGTAGAAAGAAACACAAAGTTGGTAAGAAGCAACAGCAGGAACGCTGATGAATCTCGTTTCACGTTTTATAATGAGTAATATTTTTTTTTACACTAAATGTCTTAAGTAAGATTAATAACGTCAGTTTAAATGCTAAGAATTCCAATTCAAAAGTTTACTAATGATGTAAAATGGTTTGTAAATAAGCTTAACACTCACTTTAAATAGACTATTAATATAACATTTTAAAGAGGATTCTGTTTGACATTCAATGCAAATGGAATCCGCTTAAATTATAGAATCAATGGTCTATATGAAAGAAAAGTCGTTGTTAAGCCGACCTATGGTTTAAGTTTTGCAACGTTAAAACTCGATAATTTAGAGCCTACACGTTGATTTAATTTTCTTTTTTAGTTTCTGACTGGCTAATTAAATCATGTACATAATAAATACATAAAAAAGTACCGTTATGATAATTATGGAGAGCATATATATAAAGTTTAAATAATTCTCCCTAACTTTCTAAATCGCGCTTTAAACAGTCAGAGGTAGTTCTTATATACCTACTAGTTAACGTTACATACATACAAGTTTGTACTGCGTCTCGGGTGCTTCGTGTTTCGGCCCGACTAATCGGCAACAGTTTTCGTCCTTTTAAAAACCTAATTAAAAACGTTTTACGCCATATGTCCCATATACGTCTCTTGTGAGACCTAACTCTTTCAAAATCAAATTATTCGGAAGATTTCATCGGCAGATTTTAACCGGCACCGTCACCCTTCCGTGCTTTTGCTTCTAACTGTGCGGGTGAATCCTGTCCGAATGTTGAGACTTTAAATTTTAAATATATAAAACTAAATAGTGCCCTCGACTTCGACAACGCGTGGAAAATTTAAAAGTTTTGGGCATCAAAATTTGTTTTAGCAATTACTTTTGTTCCTATCCTAATATGTATAAAAATCTAACTAAGTTCCACTATTCGATGTCAGTCTGAGTACCGTACTGTCTCTTGAGACATAATTTATAAAGATGATTCACGTATAAACTCATCGAAGTGTAAATCCGTTAAAATGTTTTTTACCACCCTCAGTTAAACGGTACCAGACCAACGCTCGATATTTTTTTGTAAAGCCTTGCTTTCTTACATCAGTATATTGTTATCGTTTTTTAACCAAACTTTAAAGCACGAACGAGAGTATTAAGATAAAACGCTTACTAGACTTTAAATGTACTATCAAAATAATTATTAGGTAAACATCGGAGATTATTTCCTCATCGGACCTACAATGATGTTTAATTGGCGTTAATAAGAAATAAGTGTTGATCTTTCTTTTTAATATATAGGACTAGCTGTGCCCGCGTTATAAATAAGTAATTTCTTTCCAAGCTCAAAAGCTAATAAACTTGTAAAATATTTACAATAAAAAATTATCTTATTAAAATCACAATGATATAAGTATAACTAAAAAAAATTTTTTGCTATGTTAAGTTAAATTGTAGTTGAAAAGCGTTCCAATAGTTTAACACTTAACGGTTTAAAACAGACATATAATAGTTATAACTTAGTTTGGGAAAATTATTGTTTACATAGACCCGACTGTAGAAACCTTTCGAAAACTAGTAACTCCCTGTAAGCTACCACGGATGGCTGTGGATGCAAGTTAGGACTTCAAACGTCGAGCCGAAGTCGTAAAAATCATTAAATTCAGAATAAGTTGTAAGCTAGTAAATCGTGTAGATTTTACTAACCGTTCATAATGTGATTTTATATAAATGTCATACTACTATAGCACAGTAGTAAATAAATCAATCACATTCCTGTAAATCGGCTTACAAGTTTACACCTTTTTATCGCTGTTACAGTATCATACAAAAAATACTTATGTTTGAGTTAATGGTAAATTCATATTGCATAGTATATATAAAAATTATGTTGAAAATGCTTGTAAAACTAATCAAATATCTGTAAGTCGCTAGCACGGATGGTTGTAGATGCCGGTTCAAGTCCTGCCCGTGTCGTATATTTTTTGTTAGCTTGCTTAAACTTAACGGTTCATAATTTGATTTGTATTTTGATGTACATTGTAAGCAACAATACAAATAAACATAAATCAACATTCACTATAAATCGGCTTATAACATCTAACTATCGTTCCGCTGTGACAATCTAATATATAAAAATACATATGACAGTAATATGTATTTTGTTATATAGATAGTTATCGCAATGTCAAAACAATTCAATTCCTTTCAAAAGTAACCGTACTTGAAATCCGGGTCTCATTGAAAAGACCCTTTGCCCGTACCAAACCGAAGTCACATTGCTTTTGACGTTTCAACGCCCCTTTGACACTTGACGTTGCTGCCAAATGGCTAAGAAATTCATACATCGAAATTGATATTCGTTTCGGAGAACTTGTGATTTATAGAATAATAAAATAACATTTCTAAGTTTAAAAATGGAATATATATATATTTATAGTTTTTTTTGTAATTGTGGTCTATCCTACATCTGCTAAGCAAAGCGCAGTCTCTCACAGAGATAAAAAAGACATCGTGGATATAAAACGTATTTCAAAAGCAGCGGTATACTAACACTCATCTGAAGGTCCAAATTCGATTTAGTCAACCAGAAAATCACCGCACCAATTACAAAATAAGTTTGTATAGTATTTTTCACGTTTTAAACCGTTAAAAGATGTTTTATTTAAATGATTATACATATATATTACTCTCGTACGGTTCCATTTTCCCCAATTGGACACGTGTCAGCCTGGTGTACTAATATATATAAAATATCAAGAAAATGTATGCCTTGCTCGGTTTGTTTCTTTGTCTAGTACACATAATGTCTTTAAAAGTACAATTAAAATCGTCTATGTAGGATAAGAATCTATTTTTGTTTTATCGATTGACTTCATTTAACGCCATAAATTACAAGTTTTGATTAGGTTTATAAAAATATTTAGTTTTCTCGTGTTTCAATACGTAAGGCATTAGATTAACATTTATTAACAAAATACTGCACAGAACAACATTTTGCCATTTTGAGTATTTAAATCCCTTTACCGTTTAAAACCGCACATATTAGTTTAACTCAATTCGAAATTATTTTAACTATTGTACGATTTCCAAATAAGTTTAACTGATAAACGTTGCGTTTTAAGCCGTTAAAGTGTTTTATTTAAATGTTTACTACTCGCGTACACAGACAGTATTTAAGTATTAGTAGTAATATAGGAATAAATAAATTTTTCACCAATACTAACAATTATAATCTTCTGACAAAGATGCACTGAAGTTCACACTCGACGAACCCTCATGCAGCATCAATGCTGGGCTTTTGAGTTATATGCAAATGTCGCATCCACTCTCTTGAGATTTGATTTTGGATATGGGATTTTTGTTTCACAAGTACCATTACGCTCAATTGTATCTACTTGAATACCTGCGTGTACACAAGTATAACGACGAGTTACTTATAATAGAACTTTATTGAGTGGATTTGAAAAAGTAATCAAATACTGTCTATAGTTTATACGAGTAGTGCACATTAAAATACAAGAGTTTAACGGTCTAAAACGCGAAGTATATTAAATCATTACAGATAATTTTCGTTAAAATAATTTGTAAATTAGTTTAATTAATATATTTTGCGTTTTAAACCGTTAAAGTGTATTATTTAAAAGTATTAATGGTAAAATGAACTAGGTTCATATGTACTTAGGTCATATGTCTAAGTCTGGTATTTTCTAAAATTTTAATGAAATAGATTGATAAGAACTATTTATATAATTATATATACTCTATGTATTGTAAAAATAACAAAAGTTTTAATATTATTAAGATGTCTGTGGAGTTGAGCATCTTGATTTGACTTATAAATCGCCCGCATACTTGAAATCCCTTTGATTTCTTCAAGAAAGATTGAGAATTCCAAGTGGGGATTAGGTAACCAATTTCTATTATTAAAAGCGGGAATTGCGGGATTTAATAAAAAATATGTTTACTACAGTGGTTGCAATTCCGAAGAATACTTAGAATCAAATTACGATGAACTTAAAACATGAACCTTAATTACATTATTAACGTTATTTCTTACAGCAACGTGTCTTATATGTTTGAAGTTGATAATAAAGACCTTAAAATCATGCAATATAATATGTCTCTATGTTTTAAGATCTTAAGACACTTACGACCATTGTCTATCAAGGTAATAATTGTACATATTATATTCGTACATGAATGCTTTAAAGTAAGTAAATATTGCATATACTTTAGTACCATACTATCTATTATATAATAATAACAGACAGTGTTTATCAAATTGCGATGTATTAGAAAGACGACAACACTAATATTACTTACCTTCAAGTATTTTTGTTCCATTTCGCTGTTATGTTTATTCTGAGGAAATGGTATCATGTTTTCTTAACAAATTGTTTCTTGATCGAAACATTATTGTTTTGACATTGTGTTTAATGTGTTTAAGATCGATATTGAAATCTTTTTTAATTCAATAAATGACGAAAACATTGCCATGCCTTTTAATGAAAATATTTTTTATTTTATTTTTAATATACTTAATTTCGTCAAATACTAGAATCGATCAAAAGATAAAATAAAATAACAATCACTACATAAATTAAATTCCAAAAGATTTTTTCATCGACTAGTAACATTGATTCAAAACAAAACGGAATCGTTTTTAACATTTTCATTGTTGATTTGATTCGATTTGTAACATAAAGAGCTAGCATGAAATTTTAAAGGGTTCGAGAGCACAACACCGAATATATCTTAGGGTCTAAACCCTATCGACGTATTGTCAATAATCGTACAAAGGAATCGACATTAATTTGACATACCATTAAAATATTGCTTTTAAAATCAAGAAACGCATCCGCGCAGAAGATATTACCGGCTGTCGGGTGTCGGAGATTTTGTTAAATGTCGCAATAAAATCGAAATTTATGATCGAGCGCTTGCGCATAATCCTAATGAATTAATTTAAAGAATTATTTGAAGAAAATTTGCATAAGAGACGTTTATTGATGAGAAAATTAATGACGCTCGCATTAGACGGAGTGTCGCGATGACACGAGTTTTTATTGAATATTATGTTAATGACGGTAAACATTAATTTGTAACGGTTGATTTGTTAATCGACGATTTGCATAATCACGGTTAACAATAGAAACGCGAAGAGTTAACGACTAATGATGAAAGAGATGACATTTACTATTGGAATGATGTATCGGTAGTAAAGACTGTAATGGGTAAAAATTATAGCTTTATTACTGAATCTGTGGTTTGAAATGAGCAGCTGACTAGAAATATGAAATTTTAAAACAAATGACGGCTCTGTGAAACTCTCTCTAATAAAACACTTTAACGGTTTAAAACGCGATATATTCGTTAAACTTATTTGAAAAGATTTTGATCTTGGCCGACTTTCAAACGTTGCAAAGCCCGAAACGTCGGGCCGAAGTTAAAAATCATTTTCAAAGTAGTAACAATATATCGCGTTTTTAACCGTTAAGTGTTTTATTTAACTGTGTACACTCGCGTAAACTATAGACAGTATTTAACTCTCTCTCGCTCAAGAGACTTGGACTTAGCGACAATATAATAGCGCCTGTTACATATTAGGTATGAATAAATGAGAAATATCTTTAAAACGCAATTATAAATAAAAAATACGAATAAAACTAGAATCTTTAATCATGTCGATATTATTTATTTAGTAAAAAAATATATGAATTGAATATTTGCGTTCAAAATATTATATGCTTAATTTGTTTAAGCATGTAAGCATATATTTATACCTCATTAAAATACAGCCCTAGATTCCCACGATAAAATGAACGGGTTAGTTTTAAACTTTTTCAAAGTAACGTCACGATTAGATATGGTTAGTGTGACAAAGCGCCTACTTGCTGTTGCGTCAAGTTTGACTGACATCTGAAGTGTGTGGAAAATTGAAACTCGTGCGAATTCATATTGACATTTAGTAGGAAAGTGCGGCGAATTGGTTAAGCTAATTAAACGCTTGCTTTGGTAGAAGCAAGTAGGATCTATTGTCGTAACTTTAAAACGGAAGTCAAGTATCTGAAGAGGACATTATGAGAGCGAAATTTGGTTTCCCTTTGTTGTTTAGTCTTCGTTATTTTATGATAGAAGGAGAGAGCTAAGCAGGGGGGTTTACTTGATGGAAGATGAAACAGCTCAATGAGATGCACTGTCGTCCTATTTTGACTGTGGATATTCAGAATTCATGGAATAATAGAATATTAAACTTATTTCATTAAGTGTGAGAAGTTCTGGGTAAATAAATTGTTTGTATTTGTACAACAGCAACTTTTCTGCTGTCCATACTCTAAGAACTTACTGAAAATCAATTTCAGGTCAAGTGTTTTAGTAATAAGCGTAACATGTGTTTTTGTGTGCCTTAGTAGTAAATACATATTTTCATTATTCTTCTTCTAAATTTAAAATTTTATTTATAGATATTAGGAAACATAATAAATAGTTATAATCGCGCCTCGTATGATGTGTCTAATCAACAGAACATAGAAATGTGTCACTACCAAGTCTAAAAAAGGAAAATAAAATTTTACATCCTTATTATGCTACCTACTATTTTATAAAAAAGTTTAAATTCGTTTGTGTTGATGTTAAAAACACGAATTACAATATAAACTCGTAAAGTCTTTTTATTTTTCATCTTTCCTTTTTCATATATATTAAATAAATTATTATAAATGACTGCTTTTCTCCTCATAATTCTAATCCCACAGACGTCAGATAACCTCAACCTTTTTGTATAACATTAACATTCGATGTAATAATACTAAAACAATACGTGCTTTGTTCCTCACCTCGGGGACATTTTAATGCCAAGAAAGGGCAATACAGATAATATTTATGAAATTATTTTATTAGAGTGGAGTGACTGCTAATTATTTAATTACCAAATTAAGGACAGTATTTATAACTTGCTTTGATGTGTTTATTGCATACTGTCTATAGTTTACGCGAGTAGGAAAACATTTAAAGACGATAATTTACTTAAAGTATATAGCTTTTTAAAGGGATTAATTTTTTGTTTTATTTAAAATAAGCCGCCCTTTGCCCGGCCCTTCCCCCCACCCCCCCCCCCCCGGACACGGGGGGGATGCGCTAGCGAGATTCTTTATTTGCGTCTGAGACATCCTCCTTATTAGTCTCACCTGCACCTTTTCCAATAAGTTTCCCCATTTTTCCCCCTTTTTCCCCCTTTAGTGTTTTTTTTTTTTTTGTTTTTTTCCTTTTAAAACGCCATATGTACCCAATGGACAACAATGTAGGGATTAATTTGTTTTTTATATAAAATGATCTTTTTCCATAAAAATTTGGAAACTTTAATTTTTGAAAACTTTTATATTTTCTCTTGAACGTGATGGTAGTATATAATTTAAAAATCTATTTAGATGCAAAAAAGTCTAACCACACGGGCAGGGCTTGAATCAGCCCTACAGCGATCCACATTGCTGCTCCAAGATAGCTCAATTGGTTATAAAAGCAGCCCGCAATGCTGTGGAAGCCAGTTCAAGTCCCGCCCGTAACGTAAATTTGTTTTAATACTATTAGATTTTAATTTATATAATTCTTGTATGTTTACTATTAAACATTTTATCTAAGTATTCTATTTTAATTACACAGTCCTTGCTTTAAATATGATTTCGAAGCCAAAGTCACAAAGCTAATTACAAACGACTATGGGTGTGTCAGGAGCTACAAAGTTCCTTGTTATTAATCACTGTCCAGAACCCGGCAGAGGTTGTAAAACACTGACAATTTCATTACCCCGCAAAACATTACGTAAATACGAATTAAGTCCGCCAGATGTCGTTACGACTTGTGTCGTAACTCCTTTTTATTTCCTCTTATTTATACGCCAAAGGTTGTTTACTCCTGCTTGGTTATAAGGCCAATTAATTCTGAAATAACATTAGAAAATAAATTCTACATTAAAATTGTATAATTCTTTTTGTTTACATTTTTTATTGTGTTTTATTTTAGTTAAATTTTTAATAAAGAATCACAGCTACTCATTTTAATACTGGTAAATAATATATTTTTCCAGATAAATATTTTTTATCGAAGAGACTATCTTTGATCTAAAAAACCTTCAATTAGCATGAAAATTTGACAGGACCGGCGATAAAAAAGATAAGGATAATACATTTAATTAAGAATTTGTTTCAGCCGATATATAGGGCCATCCCCTATAATTGGTTATCTACCCACCAATCTTACGGGAAATGGTAATTATAGTAATTTGCTTCCCTTCCAACAAGCATTTACGTATTTGATTTTAGGAATTTTTTTAAAAGTTTTCCTGGTCGTATCTAATTGCAGTGTTGTTAAAATTTTCATGCTCGTGCCTAGTATTTTATGAAACGATTTTCATTTACATAAATTAGACATTCAGAAGTTTAAAAAATATATAAATCCTGTAATTTTGTTTATGTGAAACCGCTTTTTATGAAAGCTTCTATGTCCTGCTCAATCGAAATAATCTGTTGTATGTCCGGGATTCGTAACCAGGACTTCTCGGATATCGTGCTTAATGTACGCAGCAACGAGTTTAACCAATTACTTACAGAGGTCGTACTAGCTTTGACACTACCTATACTAAAACTGGAACGATAAAGAGGTCTCACATTGCAGACCATACTAGCGTATATAATTTTTTTTAACAATACACAAAAATAAACAAAACTTCACTAATATTTTCGCTTATCCAAAAATTTGTATAAACAAATACCTTTTCTATCATTGTCTAGCAATATCTTTTCGTTAGGGCATTTTCCGTTCCACATTTCACACGAAATGTCCTGACAATCAAATTATCACACCATTGGTTGGCGTTAAGTTACAGGCTTAACCCATTACAGTGCGATATTGTGACCATTTCACTACAATGGCGATGCGATTCGTGACGCTAAATTAGATTACGGGACAGTTCTTTGGACCCTATATTCCGCAATGCCAATATTGTTGAAATGGTAATAGACCAAGTGACCATAAGAATGTGGTTATGTCGAAGTAACGAGAATATTTTGTTATTAATACAGATACAATGTTAATACAGATGGTTGAAATCGCAATTATGAGTATCAATAGTTTGAAGAAATTCGACGATGACCTGACACGGTGGCTCAATTAGAGCAGCATCACTGAACGCTGTGGTTTTCGTTTCAGTCCCGCCAGTATCGTATGTATGTCGTATTTTTTTTACTTTAATACATTATAAAAAAAATACAAATTTTCAAAAGCTCAAAAATGCTTTATTTATTGTTACTCGACTAAATAATAAACAATCAGTCAGTGCCCTAAAGTTAATACGTCTTTCTCGGTTTTTAATCTCGTTATTTAATGATCCATGGAGGCAAATCAATTCGATAGTAAACAAGTAATTTCGAGCACGTAGTGACAAATGTGCCATGATTGCAGGTGCGATATTCTAACAAAACGGAACATATGCGTCTAATTCCGATAGCGATTGTAAATTGGATATTACGTGTCGCTTTGTACGGACATTATCACGTAAATACCGCCTATTCATTATTAATGATATTATCGCGAGAATTTTACACCACAGATTAAAATAGTCGTGAAATGCGATTAGAAAAAATAAATCTGTCACGTTCTTTATAGTACTCTTCTAGCTATTAGCTATACTTGGTTGTGCTGGTAGTTCTTTTAGGCGTAAAATCAGTTTTTGGAAACATCCTCCAGTTATAAATGATAGCTATTAGTGGTGACGTCATTCGCGTCCCGTCGTTTTTGCAAGTTAATTTTAATGGTATTATTCCGGTTTATATTATATAAAAAACATGTCCGCGACAGTTTGCATTTCAAGGTTACCTAGCAATTTGTAGTTTTAACTAGAAAAGCATTATGTATATTATTACCAATTATTTGTTAGTGTTTTATTAAAATATTAATAAAAATCTTGCCAATAACAAAATAACGTTTTCCGGATCAGCTAGTAGATTTAGGAGTGGTTCAATGTAAAATCCTGTAACATAGATAATATTTGCTTATTTGTCCACTGATTTCCTGAATGTTGGCAATTTTAAGCACAGAATAGACACGAGAATGATACCACAATAAACATAATGTACAGAGTCGTCATAAAGGCGATCCATCGTGGGGACATTACACGTGCGCGCGTTATCGTAAAATTTTACGAGACTAGACCAACGCTTCCGTTCTATTTGTTGTGGTTTCGTACATGTTATTGTTGAATAGCATCGATTATTGCGAAGATGATATATGTTAGGAACTTCGACGGATTGAATCGTGATATATACCTAGAGGTTTAGTAGGAAAACTTATACTTAAACTATGCATTATTATTTATAATTTGAACAAAATTACCAGCGACTCAAATACATTAATTAAAGTAAGTAAGTTCTACATTCCAAAATATTAAATACACAACGTAAATATTATAGTTCTTTCGCCGGCACTACCAGAGGGCAAACAGTAAAGAAAAAAATGGTATATCCGATTATAATTAGGTATAAATACTGTCTATAGTTTATGCGAGGTAGTACGTTTAAATAATTTACTATATTTAACGGTTTTAAACGCGATATATTAGTTAAACTTATTTAAAAATGTTTTATATAAATAGATCTACAATTACGAAAGTTATTTTTTACGCTATTTAATATACACATTAAATAAAGTGGATTTTGTAATATTAACGATATACTTTACAATTAAGAATGTTATCACTTAGAATATCAAAATGTTATTAACTTGTTCATAATATGTTAAAATAGAAATATTTCATATCATCTTAAAGGTGAGTGTTTATTTCATTCGGCAGACTCCTAAATAATTCGGAGATAAGAGAGAATATCACTAACAATAACGCTTGTGCAACTCCGATAAAAGCAGAAGGTGCTTTTAAGGAAAACTCACGATAACTTAACATGGACATGCTCGGGAAAGAACAATTATCTTGGTGCCTTATTTATATCGGGCTTTAGATCAATTTATATTTTCTTGGAAAAGTCCAACACTATTGTTTTTTTTATTAAGACTAGATAGAGTAGATCACTTACTTCGTTCTTAACTTATTTAGTAATTTCTTAGAATTCGTCTCTTCTTTGCTCAGCTCAGTTTGATGTCAAAATGTCCATTTTTAAATAAATGAAATAATACTCGTTGTTTTATTTTGTCTCTGCTATTATTTTAATACGAACTTTGAAACAGATATTCTTTACATAAAACAACCGTCATCGTTTTAGTTGATAGAAAATTAGGGTTATGTCCATAATAATCTTACCATCTTACATCGTTCGAGGAAAACCGACGAAATTCTAAGAAAATATTGGATAGAGATTAGGCCATATACTTTTATTGGGTTTCCACTATATTTATTTAACGTCCGCAGGAAAATCTTAAGGAACTTATCAGGCACTTGAAAATAAATCTTTTTGTTTGTTAACACACTTTTTGTGGGTTTTCTTCACATTTTATCAAGTGTAGGGGAAGTTCACTAGAATTTGTATTATTTTTGGGTTATTTGTACTTATTATGTTGTATTCAATAAATATAGTATTATTAGGAATGTCTAAATTATGCATGTTATATGAAAAAAAGTCAAAGACGCTACAAAAATGGCATGGAGACACAAATGAAATTGGGAAGGAAAGGTTACTAGGATTTTACAGGGCATAGGCAAAAATTGCGACACGTTAGTGACCGAGTGACCACTAACGGAATATCTCTAGGCCTAAAAGGAAATCATCGAATGACATCTAGTAACGTAGTTAGTATAGTGTGGAAAAAGATGGGAGAAGTCTTGTGATCGTTCTTTCGTAGCAGTTCATATTTTAATAGTACTGAAAACAGTGTCAAAAGTTTTTAAAAATAAGCTTTTTTATTATTATGTATTAACAAAAATCTTAGATAGAATTAATGATCGTGTAAAGTTAAGTTTCTTAAGTATAATTTTTTGCGGATGTGAGAGGATTTTCTTTGGATTACAAGATTTTCGAACATACGTATCTCAAGAACAAATATATAGAATATAGTAATAATACAATTTACACGGCTTCATGGGAAATCTGGATATCCACGTTCACATCGGAATTGGTCAGTTAAATTAATTTCGCTAAACCAACGTGATACGCACTGACCACTGCCAATCCAATTACTGACCGCTGGTCACTCTGACAGCTCTTCACCAGCTTAATCCGTGAAATATCGTGATAAGGACGGTAGGTATCGGCTTGTGGAAATTAAACGACGAAATCTCTCTTTTTCTTGTAGACATCATTATACTGTAAGTTATAATGATATAACTCAAAGTAACCTTATGTAAAATTTGAATCCAAATCGGTGTATGAATTCAAAAGTAATTTAATGAAATAACCAGATGCAGAAGTTTGAAGCACGTGGTCTGCATTGTTCTAGTTGGTTAAACTAGCTTTTGATGTTTCGTAGACCGTATTTAAAAAATGTATTGTTACTGTTATAAAAGGAAATTATAGATTTTTTTTTTAATTTAATATTATTTTTTGTAAATTCAGCTTTTTATAATAAATTATTTCTCGTCGAAATTTTACTCCCTACATTAGCATACAGCAATAACTTTCATGGGACATACAGCTGTCGAATGATTCTAGTTTTACGATCATAATAATAGAAGAACTATAAACGTCATATTAACATAACGTGACGTATCTATTATCATGGCTTATAGATAGATGTTTTTTAATAAAAGCCAAAGGAAGAACGTTTAATCCCGCAGGAGTCGTAAATGTTTACGAGCGGGCCTCGTCGCGGTGTGAACACGGCCTTATGACGCCTAGATCTGAGTCAATGATAGATTAGGGCGGAGGTACACTGAAAGATGTGGTAGAATAACAATATTTATATAAAACGGCCTTTCAGATGCTTTGTGGTAGCTGTGGTCACGGGGGCACTGAAAATGGAGGGTGTCCCTAATGTCAAAGCCAAATCAGCCAAAAAAGATGTAAATAAATTAACTTATATATTTTGCGTTTTAAACCTTTAAATGTATTTCAGGTAGAAATTAGAATATATACACGTTGTTTTGTGTACGAATAATTAATTATAAAAAGTCTGTCAAATATACAGAGGTAATTAAAAAGATGTAATTTATAATAAATTGTGGTATTTTCGTAACTACTTCTTTATTATGAATAAGTATTTCTTTAATATTTACAACGATCGAAAACAATGTATCGTTTCCTCGCGATTTAAACCTTGGACCTCTCGAGATTCATACCTAGGACCTCTCGTCAGTCATAACACGTTGTACCCCCACCTTTATCGAGACAGGACACACCATTCGCGTCTTCAATATTGCCACTTATTGTATTTCGTATTATTTACCTCCATTTACGATCTGTATCGTTCATATTTTTGAGTGAGTCCAAACTACTTAAATTTTTATTACCCAATTTTATACTTCAGTTAGATATCCGCGGATTTTATTGCCAGCCATAAAATGTTTGTTGTTTAATTAAATGAAATATTAATAGCACTTTTATGCTTTGACAACATTAATTAAGTTAATTTTTAATTGGACGCGTCATTAGTTCAGAGAATTATAAAGTAACCTCGTAAATTATATGAGTTTTGAAACCGACCATTCTGGGACCATCTAGTCATATCTGGCATTAGGTATAACTATATTTTGTTGTATATGAAGAATAAGTTATTGTTATTCCTAGCTTTGGTACCTACTGATTGTGGCTGCTTTAAACTTTCTTTTACAAATATCAAATATTATAAAAAACGACGGGTTAATTGGTCTAATGGTAGCTATGCATGACTACGGGCTGTGCTGAGTTACGGGTTGTAGGCTCGACCGTGTTCAATATGTTTTTACATAATTGATATCTTTTATGAAACAGGAGAAACTTTGTAAGTAAATGTGGATATTATATTGGTGGTAGGAATAACGCAATTCCATCTGGGTCACGATCTAATGTCACTTGGAAGCCGTAAAGATATAGGTATTTCGTTTCTACTGTAAATAATACATACCATATATTGTAGAGATGTTATATGGCTGGGGAATACCCCATTGGTATTCCACCTTCTGTAAAGTGAACATCATTTTTGTCTGTTCTTCTGTATCACAATTAAATATAAAAAAACTTAATGTATGTTAAATTAAATAAAGTACTTAATAAACTCCCAACATTTAAAATTATTTATAGTTTCTGAGAAATTTTAAACATTATTATCACATCATTTATCAATAACACAATAACAATCACGCGTCATTATAGAGGTTATATGTTTTGACAAACCATTATGTTCTTCAAAACATAACTGACAGTCTATCGTTTTTGACAGTTCACTATTGACAGATGCGTTGTACAGACGATGGAACTTCTGTTATTTTTAAGGACTAGACTATATTTAATTCGTTTAAAATATTCGTTGTTGCTAAAGATAAAATAATGACGTTAAATATTAAACCTAACAAACTGAACAACGAAAATAAATTAACCAATATTTTAAACACGATTATCGTCACGTTTTGAAATAAAACATAAAAACTATTATTCAACGTACATAATTTACAGTAAAATTAAATAAAAATTAAACAAAAATCTGTGCCCTGCTAGACTGAATTTAATACTTTTCGATGCTATTGGAGGCCGTCTGAATGCGTGTGTGCATAATATAATAAAAATATTATCACTTCATTAATGAAGATAGTTAAGTAATTGCCCTATAGTTTTATAAATTAAAAACCCACATCACGTCAAAAATTCATGTAAATATTTGATGTCACGATTACGCTTCTAAGTCATTAAATTAATTAACCCTTTCGCTGTCTACTAATTAATTGAGTATTTTACGTTAAGATGAACAATTATGATCGCGTGTCCTGATTAGAATTAGGAAAATAATAATACTTGAGTTTATTAATTGAAAAAGATTAGGTGTTAATTTGCGTATGGCAAAATTTGCATACGCCAAGTAATACCAAGTGAATGGAAGATATGCTAAAACTAACTCATGTAATATTTTGAACCAATATCATGCCACATTGTATTTCAACTTATTATTTTACTCAATTTGCTTCCTACGCAACACAGAACAAAAAATTGGAAATAAAAAGTAGGTATATATAGGGCTACTAGAGGCAGAGTGGCCTAATAACAAAAAACATGTTTTTCAGTAAGAAAGATAATAAAAATACGCGAGCAAATGAGGCGAAAACTGATTTGTACTATTATTTTTGTAAAAATAAGTTAAACAATTATCGGTTACTGTGCTCTTGTAGATTAACATTTTTAGACTATAAAAATGTCAAGTACATAAAATTGCAGTTAGGCTACTCTGCCTATAGCGTCCTCATAATATATAGTACGCTAATTCCTTAGTATGCCTCTGCAAACTTTTTATCATGGTAAGCATTGTATGCAAAAAATGGACTAATAAAGAAAATGAACTCTTAGTTTTTATTATATATTTAAAAAAATACATAATTGACTGATGACACCCAGACCAAATGGACAATCATATTTCATAAGTGAGGGATTTCAATGCTTTAATTACACTGTGGTGCTGTTGTAAATTGTTAGAATAAAGCTAACGTGGTCAAAATGACCCGTGAATTCACGGGCAATGTATTTGTGAAAATTTCTCTACGGTTGAAGTTTAGATGTGATAAAATTAGTTCCGGCTTCAACAAGGGGTCAATTTTAGACTTTGCTATTTTATATCTGTTGGGAAGTGACATGTTTATGTGCTCGAGGCTATTAAGCCTAAAGCTATAGTGTAACATAGAAGTAACAAAAATAGTAAACTTGCAATTGTAATTATAAACTTGATAATTTCACTTTTTTTAATAAAACACTTTAACGGTTTAAAACGCGATATATTAGTTAAACTTATTTGGAAATGATTTTTAACTTCGTCTTCTTCTGTCTCCCCGTGACCACGGCTGCTGCAAAGCATCCGAAACGTCGGGCCGAAGTTAAAAATCATTTCCAAATAAGTTTAACTAATATATCGCGTTTTAAACCGTTAAAGTGTTTTATTTAATTGTGTACTACTCGCGTAAACTATAGACAGTATTTAATTTCACTTTACTAGTAACTTATAATACTAATCCCTCGCTATTTTGGTCCCAAATAGTAGTATTTTGATGGTTGGTTAGCAATAAGTATTTTCAGGTAACTCAAATTTTGTCTCCATACAGTTTAATTGGTCTAAAAACTTTTTAGTAGGTATATATGTATTAGGTATGACAAGACTGCCTAGTTGGTATCCTGCCTTCTAAAATTAAAGATAGTCAATTGCAAAAAAACTGCCTAACCCCTCTTACCATTTATCTTTTTGAATGCGCTTTTTAAACCATCGATTAACAGAAAATAAATTATTTTATTGTTACAAAACACTATTAATTCAATCGATGGGGTGTTACCATCTTTGAAAATAATTTAACTAATCCAACCGTGGTGTTACCACAAACAATCGCCAAGACAAACGTTAAGCTACAATCAATCAAAATGGATATCGCAACAAAAGGGACAATAAATGGATTTTTTATACCGACAGCATTGTAAGGGTTAAGTTAGTGGGAATGACACTAAAACCGGCACGCTCGAATGGTCGCGTAAAGGGGAGAAAACAATTTTTTTACGCAAATCGAATTTTTACGCGAGTATTAGAAAATTGGAGGGAAATAGGATTATTGAGTGTGATACGTGTTCATCGGATTACAATAAGTTAGGTCAGTGTGTTTACTGTATAATATTGAGAGTTTTTAATGGTGAAAGATCTGTGATAATTTTCAGAAAAATTTGGCATATTATACAAACTATCAGTGCAGTTGCCTTATCTTTAATGACTGGTAGGAACAACTAACAAAAAATATATATTAATATTCACAAATTCACATGCTGCCCTGGACTTATAATCTACTTTTGCTTTGGTAGACATAATATAGCCTATATACAAACATAAGACGAACCAGAATTTTTAGTACGAAATTTTAAAAAAAAGGTTCGAAATCGTAATGTAAAGATGGTTTTGAATTTTTTTTATTTGCCTCAATATTAAGCACGAAAAACACGCGATAAAAGGCCACAACAAGTACTGGCATGCAGAATTTTATTGAATTAAAAAATATAAAGAGGGCGTCCATTATCGAGTGGCAACAATTCACCGAATTTAAACCTCGTAATGTTAAATGGAGTGAGATCCGGACCCAGAACATGTGTACTTGCTTCTACGACTAATGGATTTAAAATTTATTGTATCACCACCCACTTTGCACATGGAATTTGATAATTTCTACAGCGAGGGATCTAAATATAGAGGTAGAGATATAAAAAGTCAATACGTATTTTTTGTTATTAGTTATTAAAAAAATATTTAAATGGTTAAACAGCGAAATTAGTTAACCTATTTATAAATTGTTTTGGTTACTTTGAATTTTGATTTGGTTTACTAAATCGAAACTAAAAATCATGATCATGTTGTTTCGCTTTCACTTAGATTAATTTTACGTTGGAAATATAGCTTTAAAAAAATGCTGCACTTACAAAGTTGCATCGATTGCCAAGAAACCTGTTTTTTTTTGAAAAGTTAAAATTATATTAAACGTTAAATGATTTAAGATTAAACATTATTAGGTACTTGTTTTACCTAGCTGTATATAAAGCTTAGGAGTTTGTTTGTTTGAATGCGCTAATCTCAAAACTACTGTGGGGGGTTGAGAATTTTTTTTGTACTAGGCTAAGAGCTATAAAACATCGGGCTGCGATTAATCAAAGAGTAAAGAAACAGCGAGAAATGTGAAAAAAAAAACGGGGAAAATTATTCAACTTTGTGGGTTTTCATTGCGTACGCTGCGAAAATAGTTCTAGATACCCAAAAAATATATATGAAAGAATGATTCTTCCTTAAATGATCTAAAAAATGTCTGTGACATTATATGTCTATCTTTTATGATTAACTTGCAAGAACAACGGGACGCGAGCAATAGCCTTAAGTCTATAAAGTTAAAGAGTTTTGCAAAAACTATTTTTATGCCTCAAATAACTATTGTACGCGGAAAGAGTATATACCGTTTTATATCAGCTAGTTTGTCTATATAACGGTACAACTAGCTATCTAATAATTCAGCGCAATATGTCGTCAGTTGCACTGACATTAATTTGTAGGAAGTCTCTCGTAAACTTTTACGATATCGCCGATTGACTTCCGAAGAACGTTGATGAAAAAGGGTTTGTCTGTAACAGGATGTTGAAGGATTATTGTTTAGAATATATGTACATATGTTTATAGTAGAAGATTCTACATATATATGAAGGATTTAAAAAAATGTAATTCCCTGAACTGTTTTTATCTACAATGTTTTCGAATTGGAATCTACAGTAATAAAATTTAAATGTTTTATTTATAGTCATTAAATAATAAGATATTTGGATTTCATTATAAAAATTAAAAATAGATTTTACATTGAAAAAGCTTTACGACAAGGGCGGAATTCTAATGTAAAAATTCTAAAGTAAAAAATATTACAATCTTCAAATATTTATCGTTTTACAAAAATAAAGACATTTATTTTATTTCGTATTAAAGGCATGCAAATTTTTATACCTAATATATAGTAGTGTCCAAAGCCTTTGTTTTGGAAATTAATATTAATATCGAACATTTAATATTCTCTAAAACATCATTTCACCTCACTTTTAATTGCAGCAAGGGATATCTAACATTCCAGCATCGCAGACCAACAATAACTGTTGGCTGGCTTCGTTAAAAATGGTATTACTCGTATTTATCGGTCTCGTTAACGTGAGCTTAAACTGTTTATCTCCCACAGGTACTAAACATTCAGACTTTTTTGTTCAGATAATTTAATTATGTATTCAGATATATCGATGGGTAATTTAAACAAATCCGCGTTAGCCATTGCAGCATTTTTGCGAATAATTCAATCTTGTATTCCAAGCACTGATTTAGAAAAATCAAAATGACTGAAATAAACTTTGAAAACATGTTTACCTTTATTTTATATTCATTTACACTTGTTGTACACATATTTAGAACTTGTACTAGTACTAGTAATTATAACGTGTTAAAATTAATTGATCATTAGTTAATAAAGAAATGGCGTCACTAGCCTTTCGTGACATAGTTACCAAAAGACGACGTTAAATAAAATGTTATGCTTATAAATTAATAACAATTTATTTTACTTACACTGTCATCGGAAATAGAAAGAAAACATTAAAATATGTTGAGAAGCGCTGACATATTTGTCACAATATCGGGGCTTGATCGTCACAATAGTTGCAGACACAGTACGGAAGCAAAGTTGTAAATTTTTACAACCCCGTACATGCAGCGAAGGGTTAAAAAGATCTATCGGAAAAATGTATTGAGAAAATCTGTTTAATATAACTCTTGCTTGCTTTAGTATACACCTCTACCATGACATGTTTTATCACAAAGCGTGTTTATTTATAAATGGGAAGGAAATAAAAAGAAATGTTGAGCAAAAACTATGACAAAGTTCGTTAAATTTTTAAACATCGTTCAACGTTCATGTATTCTTAAATGTTAGCCAATGTTCGATGTGACATTACACCTAATGCAAAATAAACTCTAAAACTTTTGAATTTAAAGGTATGCTAAAAACTTCTTAACTTGAAAATAAAGCACCCTGTTTAGTACACATTTTATTGCAACAGCCGTAGTCGCAAGGTAGTTAAAATAAATTGCAAATAACTAATACATTTCCGTTAAATACTGTCTATAGTTTACGCGAGTAGTACCACATTTAAATAAAACACTTTAACGGTTTAAAACGCCCGATATATTAGTTAAACTTATTTGAAAATGATTTTTAACTTCGGCCCGGCCGATTTTTTTCAACCCCCGGATGCTTTGCAGCAGCCGTGGTCACGGGTCTCGGGAGTCTCCCCGTGACCACGGCTGCTGCAAAGCATCCGAAACGTCGGGCCGAAGTTAAAAATCATATTCAAATAAGTTTAACTAATATATCGCGTTTTAAACCGTTAAAGTGTTTTATTTAAACATTTCGCGTTTTAAACTCGTGACGTCGAAAGTTTGGATGCTTTGCAGCATCAATGAGTTAAGGGAGTCTCTACTGTCAAAGTAAAATTTGCAACTAGCGCCACCTGCACCTGTTTATATTTAATACTCGCTATTTGTACTTTTGCGTAATCCACTTTAGATAAGCTATGTTTGCACTTAAGTACATATATTTTAGTTGGAAATATGTTTTGTAGTATATTCTAGTTACACACAATATTATAATGTAAACATAGGCATGATTAGGTCTTCAGAATTAAGCCTACCGGTTTTGGGGTAGAACAAGACTTAGTTCAAACAAGCCCTATTAAACAGACAGACGGAAGCGAAATTCTGACGACGTATAATCTACTCGGAAGTGTTCATGCAAATCTATATGGTAGTAATAGTGCTGGAAGTGCCATTATTTGTATATTATAGGATAAAAAAACACGTGTAAAGGGTTAAAAAACTATATTTAACTAACTTATACTTGAGCCTAGATAGCAAATAGACATATAAATAAAGAAAAAGGTCGTATATTTTTAAACTTGGAAAAATATTTAGAAATATACGATCACCTATATGTTGAAACGTAAAGAAAATATATATTTATCAGCAAAAAGCCAACATCACGCGGTGTTCCCAGGCGGTCACCCATCCAAGTACTGACCGCGCCCGACGTTGCTTGACTTCGGTGATCGGACGAGAACCGGTGTATTCAACTTGGTATGGACGTTGGCGAAGTAAAATTTGAAATTTAAAAACAGAATAACAATATCTAAAGCCGGAATAGGACGACGACATATAATAATTGAATTGTTAGGGGGCTCGTGAATTTTACTAAGTGAACCTAATAAACGAAGAAAAATAATTTTTAATGATTTAAGTAAACAATTCTTTATGTGAAAAACTAACCGATCTAGATGTTTTACATCTACGTAAATTCGATACACGGCCAGTTCAATCTGTGCAAAGTTATTTCTGATAACGTTGGCTTATCCGTTTTGACCAATACCGGGTGTGTTCCGGGAGCTTCCGTTTAGGGATTAAGTGCCTCCAGGTATATCTCTGCAATTAATTAGATTGTATCTTTGTTCTACCACAACATACAATCCTAGTTACGACAAGGAAATTTTGATCGGAAAATTAATATGGGAAAAGGAGTTAAAGAATGCGTTCACAAGAATCCAGTTGGCGAATAAAAAAAATGTTCAACGATTAGGTAGGACATATAAAGTTATGAAGATAGCGATTTTTTTCAAGTTTTTGATCAGATACAGAAAAAAACCACGAGAATCATTAAAGTTAAAGGCCCTTAAAGGACACCAAATAGATCCTTTATACAATTGTAATAAAGAAAATAATAAAGAAATATAACCCCAAAACTGCGACAGGTATATTTTGGTTCCAATCAACTAACCCCAAAATATAATTGAACATACCTCGTTATACACAAACATAGCGTATTGAAAGTTCAATATAGTAATTTCTGTACACATCTCGAATCACCTCTTGTCACCAAACACTCAACCCTTAAACGCTGGAGTGTCCTCAAAGACAATATTTGCTGAGGACGGTGCTCACACGTGCCTAATGACGTGGGAATTGTGTTGGAATACGATAATTTGTCGATTGTTCCGTGTGAATCGCAAATCTTTCTTTCCTACATATCCGTTTGATATCTCATAAATATACTATGATCGAAGATTACTTTAGTAGTGGTTGCTATGTTTGTAATTGTTAAAAACATGAATCAAAAAAGTTTTTTTAGCAACAAACATCACTGTTTATTAGGATTTGTTTTTTCATTGATTTAAAAATCTATTCAGTCATTTTATTATAGAATTTCTTTAAAAAAAATATGAAATTAAGCATTTAAGACTCTGATATAAGTTTTTTACGATCTATTTTATTCTTCCAACAATAAAAAAACTTCTTTAGTAGCATGCACGCCGGTAGGAGCACTTGTACCTCGATTACAAAACAAAACTCCATCATCGTCCAGTACAATACGTTACCAATAATCTCTCCCTATTAATTATAATTGACATATTTCGTACTTCGTCAGCAATTTGTCGAATATACTTTGAATGGTCACGTGGCCTCGTGTTTGTTTTGATGTCCGGGGTACATTCGACCGACCGCTCTCATTAGAGGGTTAGCTGAATTGTTTGAGCCATTGGTCAACTACGTGCTTTCTGGAAAATCGAGATGTAATATGAGATTTGTATTATTTGTTTTAATTCTATTGTTAGCAGGTCTAGAGATGAGTGGGTATTGCGCCCTCCAAGTTACGCTCCATCTTGCATATTTAGAGTTCTTCAGTTGGGACAATAATGAAGCAATTTATATTCACTAATACATACGAGTAAGAACAAACCCGTTATAGGTAAAAGTAGTTTAATATATCAACGTGAGATTGATTCTTAGTTCTTCTAGTGCATATTTGAAAATTTTGATAAATTTGACATATCATTTGATTAGTCTAGCTGCACCCGCGACCTTCGTTGCGTGGAATAGTTAATTTAGCACCATATTATCTATTCTTGCAACCAAAGTTCAGCGTTATAAAGTGGCTAACTAACCTGGCATACTAATATTTAAAGCCACCTTGAACTATATATTTTCAAATTTAAGCAATTTCGATTTAATTTTTTTTTTAATATGTATATTACAATTTCTTGTAGATAGCTTTACCGACAAGTATGCAGTACCTACTATAAGAAAATTAATTCATTTTTGTAGTAAAAAAATTATCTAAAGAAACAATAGTTTAATTAAATTAGGCAATTCTCACGAAAGCATTGAACCATTAATTGTGCTAACTGGTAAATATTAACTTTCAATGCGAACGTGCCACGCGATAGCCGGAGGCTGTTTTAAACAAAAAACTATCAACAATAACATTTTAACTCTGGGTCATGAATAAAACATTCGTGGGGTCACATTTTAACTTTTACCTAGTTGAAAGGTCATTGATATACGAAAAATTGCTTTAATATTTTAGAAGTCAACGATTTTAGTAGAAGTTTTAAAGTAATCAAAAGTCTTTTATGTTACCTTCGATTATCGTTTAAATATGTATCTTACAGACGTACAAATAATTAATTTAAAAATGCGCGTCTTATAAATAAGAGCTTACTAACTTTTTAAATAATTTTTTAATACTTACAACTATTAACATTTACAAATTATTTCTTAAGAGTATAGTATGGTAAGTTATATTTTCTGTAAATTTTGTGAGAGCCTTTATATGTTTAATAACCGGAGATACAATTCACGAGGCTCCCTCGAAGCAGCTTAACAAAATCTTAAAACATTTCTATCATACGAATTCGACGGGCTCGTTGGTGTAATGATAGTAATGTACTGTTCGATCCCCATCGGCCCCATCATTTTTCTAATCAATTTTGAACTTCATCATCAAAGGGCGTCATTTCGATATTCCTTCCACCCATTTAATATCGAGACTTCCAGACGAAGTCAAATCAAAATGTTTCAGAAATAATATAATTCTAAATCGATTAGAAAAATAGAACCTTGTTGGGCCCCGTTGGGATCAAACCCACGATGAGTTGTTAACGAGTCCGCCAAATTAGTTTTTTATATTTTCCATTTTTTTTCTTCATGGCAGGTTTCCTTATCTCCTAATAGCTTCCCATCACTTACACGTATTTGAATCAAATATCAATATTTGAATAATGTATATTGTTATACAATTACTTCCGGGAGAATTCTTTTTGTGGGACATGGCTCACGGCAATTTGGCATGCGGGATTTCATTTTGTATGTTTTGTTGCGATATTTGTATCTTTAGGGTACGAACAATAATAGCCTGAGGTGATATCCAAAATTGTTACAGTAGCGCACTCGTGCGCAATAATTTTAATGCTATTTTGTCGGTACCTGTCTTTTAATGGAATATAAGATTTTGATACGATGTTGTATACTTGTTAATCTTTAAGAACTAAAATATCAAGCGGTTTGTCACAATTGTATCTCCTATCCTATATTTTTTTCTATAAACGGCTCAACAGTTTCGTCAGAATATGCAACGTAGTTTGTGCCCGTAACACATCGCTTACAATCCTAACCAAAATAAATAAAATATGTTAGTGTACAATACCAGCTAATCTTAATACCTAAGCTAAGCTTTAAAAACCATACGATTAAATTACAATCCTATCAAAATGCTCAAAATGACTTTCCCACAACTAAATAATAACAAATCCAATGAAAGTTTGACACCAATCAAAACGAAGGCACACTCCACCAAAAAATAGATAACAATAAGACACCAACATACATGTATAAAAATAACAACAAAATGTCATTCTCAAATCACACCAAATAATGCTTGGTGTTTGTCAGTTTGTCACGCGTATGCGTCATGCGTCAAAATTGTATAAAAACAATCATAGAAGGTCTACTGTTTTAATGCCTTTGACAAAATCAGGATGGAATCAAATGTAAATGGAAGATGTATAAGTGTGGACAGAGAAAGTTGTCGAGTCGCTGTAATCACTTTTAAATAACATACATGTATGTGTTTCCTAGAAAGAGAGGAAGTATTTTAAAAGTACTAGATCACAAAAAGGATTTTAAAAACGATTTGTCTCTGAAAATTTGCTTCTACTGAAAACTTATTACTATATATTTGCTATTTATGTTGACCAGAATTAGTAACTTTGATAAGTTCGATGTTGATTGTTTTCTAATAGCAATATTCATATATTTAATAACCAATAGCATTGAATATGATTATTACATTTTTGATGATTATAAACGACTCTGTTTCAAATATATTAAAAGGTATCTATAAATTACAAATACTATCAACTCTAAAGTTTTAGAACAAAATCAACTCGATATCTTTTTGTCCCTCATCTCAGTACATCAATGGCCATCACAGGTCGCGTGTCGGTCACGTGTTAGGCTTACAACCACCACCCCCCCACCTTCCATTGTTCTTCGCTTTAATGTGGGGGGTCCTTAGCAAAGGGGCTTTTTGAGCGAAGTAATTTTCGCGTTTTTCTCTTTTTATAATTGAGTAAACACTCACTTGTTTTGTGAGTGTGTAATATGCTGTGACATTTCATTTGCCATGGGTCACTCTTTCATAGAAATCTGGGTTATTTTATGGACCAATACTTGTTTCTTTAAGTTACAATCGACTAAATTAGCGTCAGTAAATAAAAAAATCAAATCTTAGCCAAGTATAACTGCAAGATTGTACTTTCTAGTATTCAATAATATAACTTAGATTTTAATGTAACTCCATTTAAGGCTCCTGTGTGCCAATCTATACTAATATATAAAGCTAAAACGTTCACGCCACGAGCGAAGAAACAGTAAGAAATGTGGACAAAAATGTTTCCTTTTCGTGCGCTGCGAACACGCTTTAAGACTTCCAAAAAATATGTAAGAAAGAATGATTGGACTCTGGCCTTAAAATGTTTTACAAAAATTTTCGCAGTATATGAACGTATCTATATTTTAATGACTTGCAAAAAGAATAGACGTAGACGCAGGTCCATAGCCCAATGCTTATACATTTTGCCTAGCATTCAATCTACTACGAGAGGACCTGGGTTTGAGAGAGACAACAATACTTTTGGTTCGTTCAAGGCAAAAAAATTGCCTGTACATAAAATCGATCTACAAAATGGACACAGAATATCGTTTGCCCCTTGCCCCAAAGGGGGAAAAGGGGTTTAACACCCCCAAATTTAATTAACACAGAGAATATTAACGTGTATGTACGTACATAAAACAATTGCTTTCTAGTCTGGTCTATTAAAGTGTTGTAATCACAAACTGTAGTATTCGCCTCAAAAAATAAACACGCGACAATTAAATGATTTCAAATCGGGCCAATTATTTTACCAAACCAATCGAAAGAGAAATCATTTCGCGCGATTCCTTCATTGTCCCCTTTTAAATTCATTAAACTCACCACGCATCGCTTACTAAAGCCCTACCAATAATTACATACGTTTTAACCCCTAATATTTGAATATGGTTTTGTATTGAGCTGCTGTTGGATAAAAAGAAAGTTTGATTTCGAATCTTAATACTAAATAATAAGGTTCAAAGTAGTATGCAACGGAGTGAATATTGGGGTCATTTTCCGATGTATATGGTAGGAAAGAAGTTTTAAAATTGTAACTATTTGCAGTGTGTCACCGCCACTTACCAAGCCACATGTCGCCTCGAGGGCTTTTTAGGCCATTGTTCCTCGCTCTGGATGCATGTTGCGACTTTGTTTGAGCATTTTCGAGATCAATATTGACTTTATTTGTAGATTTAATTATTGTTTAATTCGTCGTGATAGCTTTTTGAGTACTCGAATGCATTTTGTAAAGATCAAAGGATTTTATTCGGTGTTTTCGGTACTGTATATATGAAGTAGTACCTCAAAAAAGTTTACTTGCAATGTCATTGAAGTAAGAAGTACAACCAAACCAAACAAAACAAGACACTAATTCATACATATATATTAAGCTGAAAGGTTTGTTTGTCTGTTCGTTTGCGTTAATCACAGAAAACCTGTGATTCGAATTGAAAATAATTTTTGTGGTGGTTAGAGCATTTATCGAGAAAGGCTCTAGACTACAAAGCATCGTTGCGTTCAATAGGCAAAAAAAAACAGCGGGAAATGTGGAAAAAAACGGACAAAAAATTATCTTCATGAGTTTCCGAGGCGTACTCTGCAAAAACGGCTGATTTCTCTTTAATCTAAAAAAAAAACCGCGACAGTATAGGTCTATCCTTTAAGACTTACTTGCAAGAACGACTAAATTTATGAAGATGAAGAGGAGGTTTCAAAAACAAATTGCTATGCCATATATGCCCAATATATATATTTCATGTCAATTTATGTAAAATTAATGTTAAAATTAAGTGCTCCTAGTTTTAATTGTAATTATAATACTGTAATTTTGATGTTTTTCATGGTCTAGTTGTGTTAGTTAGCAAGTTATTGTTAAACCTCGATTTTATCTGTGAAACTATTTAGGGGAATGTCTGTACACTATATATATATAAATATTTTTAATTCCTTATAACATGATTCTAGTTTATTTCTGTTTTCTTAAATAAATAAATAACTATTATTCGCAAACGAAGTCGCTGTCACAGCTAGTGTCCCAGATAATTATGGTAAAGCAATAAATTTAACGAGTTTCCAATCCGAATGAATCAATGGTAATAGCTTTTAAAAGTAAATCGCTGGAAATTCTCGAGTTGTTTTAATGGACAGAGGAAAACGGGTAAACCGCGAAATATGTGGACACGGAACAAAACTTAAAATAATTGGTTCGTAGCACGCTTCGCCTGACGCGGACGATCGTCTACGGCGCGCGTAGCGTATTGATACTTGACTATGTCGTAGCTTAATGGGCGGACAGCAGCAAGTATAGTAGTCCAAATAATAAATGTTATAGTCAAAATGTACAATAATGTAGTCAATTATTTGTAACCCATGTAGTTTTGACAGGGGATGGTATATTCAATAAATAAATTTATCGCTTTCTTCTCTTCTTAAAATATTATTGTCCAATTTAAATAATTAAACGCGTAAACTACAGAAATTATTCAAGTATAAATCTACAATATTAAAATAAAAGTCACCTCAATTCTACCTCAGTTTTTAGGCTTGTTGTAGAAAAAAAGAACACGCCCTTACCTTAAGTAGTTTAGTCTCATACGGAACTTAAGATATGCCAATTGAATATGCCATTTAAAAAACTCCATAATTTAAACTGAATAATCCCTTCGTATAAGAGCTCTCCAATTAGTTTCTCGTAAGAGCTACCAATAACGAATATTTGGTGTGAAAATAGCACACTTGAATTTTCTAAAGGGCGTAAAATAGCCCGTTAAAAATTTCGATAGTGCGTGTCAAGGAGGACCATTTAGCGACAAAATGGCTGCCAATTAGTGTTGACTAGCTGACTGATTTCCGTCCTTCTTGAATTGTACTCGAGTAAATATGTTTTGAAATTATAACCCGTATACAAGATGCGTAAAATCAACCATAATTTTAAATAGTCAGTAGTTGTGTGTTAAAAGTGGATAGTGTTTATTAACTCTGTGTCATTAAATTATATAAATTTTGGCTTGTGACCCCAAACCCAAAATTTTTCTTTTTTTAAAAAAAAAAAAAAAAAAAAAAAGGGATTTTTCTTTTAAAAAAAAAAAAAAAAAAAAATGTATGTAAGAATAACTCCTCATTAAATGATCTAAAAAAAAGGTCCGCGACTATATCTCTTAAGACTCTATCTTTTAAGAAAACGTTTATACACGGGACATGACCGACGTCATGGATACCTTTAATTTATAAAGAGGGGGAGGAGGTCTGTATAATCAATTTTTGATACCAAAAGCAATTATTCTACGCAGACAAAGTCACTCACAGAGCTAGTAATTTATGAAGCTTGGAAGACTATTAAAAAAAAAATATGCCGAAAATAATTATTCCATGCGGACGGATCAGTCATCTGTAATAATGTAAAAGTATCAAAAACGTAAATCAAGGTAGATCAAAGTGAAAGAGTTACAGGCGTTCAGTGGACGTGGATAAGTCATTAACTAATACAAATAAATTAGATTTACGGCAAAAAATAGCGGTTCGGACCCGGAGTCGGCCGATAATACCTCTCTGGGGACGTTGATGTAGTAGTTCCGTAGACATTTATACGGGATGTTTGAAAGTTCTTCTTTAGCTATTAATTTTTTATTCAAAGTTATCTTAGTATTAGCAGTAAGATGCTTCATATTTTTATAGTGAAATACGTCTTTCACATAAGTGTTATGATTATCATTAACAGGCTATACACTTTTATCTATATTTTACGTGAGTAGACACTCTAATAACACTAATAAAGGTGAAATATATTAGCGTGACTGCCACGACTGCCACAATGCATCCCAAACATCAGGCCGTAATTAAAAAAACTGTAACTGTTAGTTTTGTGTTTTTTTTTTTTTTAGCTGGTGTCATGTATTGTTTTCTCGAGATCTGAGAGGAGTTTTAGTGCTTCTACACAATACGTCTAACCATTGAGACAGGAATGACATCAGTTAGCAGGAAAATAATATAGATAATCTTCCACTGCTATCATAAGACTGCAGTGCTTGTATCTACATCCTAAAAAAAAATCAGCAATAATTGACGTCTGGTCATAATCTAACTAACAAAACATAAAATACAGATATCTAAAACAATCCACCTCTCAAAAACCACAAAAGCAAGCAAAAAGAAAATTCAATTTCACACTACAATATTCCCCAAACAATTCTATCTAAAACATTTCCAACTTCAAGAGAAGCGTATTCGTGTTAATTAAATGCCAGTCCAGCGGTTCCGTAGGTTTTCATATGTTTTCACATATTAAATAATTGGATAATGTTTCTGTAAGCCCATCACTGGAATAGACTAGACTTTAATTTAGCTTCCCGCTTTGTTGATTGTCTGTTTGAATATCAGGTTTTTGTAGCTTGTTAGGAGTACGTGGCTCGCATGTATAAGCTAGTTATGTTGAGTTTGGAACAATGCAAATTGAACGAAATTGTATGAAAACTCTATTTTTCGTATTTGATGGAGTTATGTTTAATTTAACAGAGGCTGTTTTGATAAGTTACTAGTCTATATTTAGATTTAAATAAAATTTACTGAAGCATATTTATGTAGATAGAATTTGTGATTCTAGAAAAATATATATGCAAAGCAAAAATACATTGATATAGCAGTGCATTTTTAATTCAAGAAACATCTTGTGTTTGCGCATTTACAAGTAAATATGAGTTATATATATCAGGCTGGTAGAGTCAGAGTGGTCTATTAACAAAAAAAAAAACATGTTTTTCAAAATATAAATAAGCCAATGCATAAAATTATAGTTAGGCTACTCTGGCTCTAGCGGCCTCATATAAAAGTGTATTTCCAAAATGACTGAAAAACTACTAATATTACGAATGTTGTAGCGTACCTACTGCTATGCTGGTATTTCGACAAAATGTGTCGATCTTAAGTAATCTTGACTTTCTGTATTAGCATTAAAATATTTCTGTAAAAACGCCTTGATATAAAATGGTGAACCGTTGGTCGTGCATTCTAGTCCTACTTGTGTCATTAATTTTTCAATCTTAAACACTTCTTAAGTTTATACTTCATCAAATTATAAACTCATGATTTAAATAAACGTTTCTAATTAAAATCACCCTGTATTCGACTATCAATCCACGCTGGCACAGTCCAAGTCCGTTTTCCACAATCTAATTACACTAAGTGCTTTTCTCTTTCCGCTTATACCGTAAACATTAACGCTTAATTACAAGTCATAAGCAGAAAACTGCTTTTGTTTATTTTTTTACTCTTCAGTTTTCAAAGGGAATTCGTGTTTTCGTTTAGTAATGGTTTCGTGTCTATTTAGTTACAAATTATTTTTTATTACAAAAAACAATATGTAATGGATTTCAATTAATGAAATTTAAAGGGTTAAATAGCAAAATTACAAATACCAGTAAAAATTGTATACTTGTAAAACATAATCATATTACACATCATGAAATATGTAATTTTAATAACCCTTTTCATAAACCTGTAAGAATTTTATTGTATTATCGCTGCGCTTCTAACTTGTACCGCACCGTATTTATCCTAGTGAGAGAACCGATGCATAGAGGTCACATAATTTTCACCCACACAGTTAAAGGCCAAGGTTCGATATTCCTTTGTTCTACGTAATGAGATATTGATGATCTCATTAATTTTTGTTATGCAAAAGAAAACTTGTTAGATCCCTCGAGGTTTCATAGCTGATGTTCGTTACTTTAGATTATTAGGTAATTATTAAGTAATTCGAAATTTCTACCATACAGCGTTCTTTTAAAACTGAAGTTATGTTTTGTTTATGTATGAATTCAATAACCTGTAAAAATATTATATGATGTAAAAGACCTAATTAGCTTTATTATTCTAATTAGATTATTCGTATTTGTTAATATTAACTATGAAGGAAAGTTTATAGATCAGCTGAGCGTCAAATCCTCAAATTTAATCATGATCATAGATTATACCATTTTGCCGACTTAGCAAAGGACCAAAAAAAATGAATAAAAAAAAAGATTTTAATAAATCGAAACTAAAAATTTTTATCTACTTAAAAAGACTTACGAGTGAACAGACGCACAATCATGTCGGCGATACGTCAGAGGTTTCGTGGTCCAAGTCCATATTAACGAAAAACGCTCACGCACGAATCCCAGAATTAGACTGAACTGTATTTTATAATATATATATATATAATAAATGTGCTATTTGTAGGCAACGGTTGTTACAATCACAACTTCCTTTAAAACAATATAATTGAAATGACTATATAAAATCTTAAAACATAGTTGAATATTCTAAATTAATCTTATTATGAATTTTACATACTTCCAAAACATTTATTTTATACGAATTACATTTATCCTATAATCAAACTCCCCAACTCCATTTCCTTATAAGGTTATGAAAACATACACTAGATGGCGCCACTAGTTGGACGCAAATCAAATGAAGCTTTGTTCACTTAATAAAACAAATAATAATCATTAAAACAATATATTACAAAAAATAGTGAGAGACAAATTTGTATAAATACAGTTTAATGATATGGTAATAATTCAAACACTAAATTTAAATATTTATTATATAGTTTAATAAACAAAATACTGATTGGCGCCCATATTCACTACGTTTTACCGCCCGGTGTATTATTGATAGATAAACAATGTAATACCAAACTTCATTTAGTGAAGCATCAGAACAGCCATCCCTTAACAAATGATCTATAATTAGTCGTTGAATAGAGGCAAATTAATTTCTGTCCCTCGCTTATTAGTCACAAATAATATTGCAATACGGGAATGTCATTAGCTTACTATAAGTGCATGCTTTCAACGTAATATAGATCACGCAGCTTAAAATGATTTTGAAAAGATATAGGCAAAATAAAAAATATTTTTATAGACACTAAAACGTTGGATTAAAGAAAGAGTAAATAAAATTTACAGTTCAGATTTTACTTTGAAAAATATTGGAAAGGATTCAGCTTCGATTTCATAATGATTTTATCTTTTTAAAATTTTTTTAATTGCACTTCTTTCACATCCAATCATATTTACAGGACTATTAGCTAGACTTACAGGAGTATTAGCTAGTACCTGATGAAGTAACTATTTACATTGTAGGTAATTAAAATGCCCTAACTCATTTCTAACAAGACAATATCAGTCATACTTATCGTGTCATCTATTATAAAAACAAATTGAATTAATAAAGTAAACGAAGAACAACAACAATTTAAATACCATTATAATCTCATAGGATAAATACATTTTTAATTTGGTAATTGCACTTCGGGCGTCCATAATGACGGCCATCTTGTTGATCACGTGACAAATGTCATCATGACAGATGCTGTGACGTATTAGAATTATAATTGGAAAATTTGAAAGGGTGTACTTTACAAATTAGACGTATGTTTCAATTGTTAAATGTATGTTTCAAATCATAAAGATCATTTTATTTAATTTTTAAAGTGTTGAACAAGCTTTAGGTACTTTTATATTTTATTTCAAATAATTTAGTTTGCCTTGGAAGCTCGCGTAATTGACTGGAAATTCAAATTAGATAGACTTATTGAAAAATCCTTGATCAAACACAATTAGACTTCTAACCTAACCTCTGTTTGTTGAGTGTAAATATATAAGCTTCGTGAGCAGATAAAATATTGTTTTAGACAGCAATCATGTTGTTTAAATATCAGTGACAATGAAACTGCGCCTCAAAAAAATGTTTCCAAGTGGTGTAACTTTAATAATCGTTGTTTATTTGAGTAAAAAAAATAGATTGTAAGTAATATCCACATTATGAATGATTTACTTATTGAAATATTTTAGTAGTTAAGAGGTTACATGCTTAAACTGCGAAAATACTTGCCCCTAAATACATACAAATACGAACTGACTGTCATGCATCACATAGAATTGATTGTATGCATATGAGTTAGTTTAAAAGTATTTAATTCGTTAAAAACTTGTAAGAGACTTGCCCTAGTGTAGGGAAGAGAGAATCGCACTTCCAGGTGCGATTTTAACCGTTAAATATGTATTTTATTGTAAATGATTCTTTTACAAGATTTATAGGAATTATTTTTGTATCATGATGCAATATTGCCAGGTCATTGATCAGATGCTTTACAGAAACTGTCCTATCGGTAGGTACGAATTAATAAATAAATAGAAAAGTGAGGTAATTTTGGTGACATTTCATCTAGAGAACTCCGCCTAAAAGTGGCGTAAACTTTTCTGAGGCATGAATGGTTATTTTTACAAACGTTTTATGCACCCTAAAGAAATCTGAGAATTGTTCAAGCACTACCCCGAACAATTAGCCCGCACGTAAAGCTTTTAAATGGATGATTGATATCTCGGTTACAATTAGTATTTTGTCGCCAATCTAACAGATGGTGTCGAGAAAATTAATCCACACTTATCACAAAATCACTTGGCACTTGTCAAACTGCAATGCATTGTTAAATTTACAGCGCTTTACGCTTATCTAGTGCATACAGACAAGTAGGTCCTGTATATCAATTGATATGGGAATGTCAGTATAATGTTTTTTTGTATAACTTATGTATGAATTTATCTAACAAAACTCGCTTTACATATTTTTGCAGTTTTACTGATCAGAGATAGTTCTTTAGAATTAAATATTTACAGGTTTTTTTAATTTTTTTTTTTAATTTACAGCATAAAATCATATTGCTACGTGAGATATATCTAGTTTATAAAAAAATGGAAGGAATTTTCGACCTACCTACTTACTGCAAAGCGGTAAATTAATCACCCCTAATGTACCATTTAGCGTATGTGTTTATTGAAATAAAGCGCTTTACGCTTAAAGAGTGCACCGTAAATAGTAATAAGAGTTTCTTTCGCTTCAAATGACTTCAACAAAGCAATTTGATTGACACTAGCACAATTTGTGGCAAGTGTAAAAATTGTCATCCGATTTCAATTGGGGGATTTTTTCAATTGCACACCGTGAGGGTGGCAAGTAATTCAAAATATACATAATGTTTGCTATGAGAGATGTCCGGGTCGTGTGGCATGGGGCAGGAACATATCTGCGCTGCTGAATCTGTCGCATTTAGCTCCAATTTTTTTATGTTAATCCAGAACTTTTGAATACAATATTGTTTAATCTATACTAATATTATATTATATTATATTTATATTACATGTAAACTACAGACAGTATTTGAGCGAATAGATGACAACGATTTATTTTAGTGGTTTTACTTGAAGTGATTTGTTGACAAGAGTACGATATATAATTATTATAGAAAAATTTAAGAAACTTAGTTAAAAATATGTTCACATTACTTCAAGTCATATCATTTGTTTGCTTGTTAATTGTTTTTCTTATAAATCGCGTATTTGATTCATGTCTCGTGAGCAATTAACTCAAGATCTTGTGTGGTCTAAAGTACAAGCTATCGAAGTATCAACAATCGTTTAGTAAATGAAATCAAAACTACTAGTAAGTAAGGGTCGATATATGTATTTTTTTTAAAAATAAATTTTAAATAAGTTAAATAAAATATAATATAATTAAAAGTCGAGACTTGTGTACTATTTTAAAACCGCTACCGCTTATAACTTATGAGCATTGCACATCTAAGTTTAAGATATCTCGGTTACTGGAAGTCGATCTTATGAGTCAACGGGGCGATGTATATCATAAAGTTTGTACCATAGATTAATTATTACGAAACAGATATAAGTTCCCACTGGATATTATAGCCCGATATTTTTGGTTTCTATAAGCATCTTAAGTCAAAATTAACTTAATGTTTGCAAATTTCTAGTGCATTGAGAATCTATAAATATAAACATTATTATTTTTTGTTGGTATTTAAACGTCTGTGATATAAATCAAACAAAAAGATAGTATTGTTTGAAAATGATGTAAAATGCCAGCAAGTTTTAGTATAATATTTTCGTGGTGGTTTGTTTATGATAGTGTATATTAGGTATATCTTCATAAAAAAGTTATCCATGTAACTTGCCAGATATGAAGAACAAGATAGGAGTCAAATACAAGTAAGATTAATTATACCAAAATTAAATAAAGTTAATTTAGTTCTTGTATATTATAATTACATTATCGGGCCTGAAAAATTAATCTTTGGCCGAATAAGTATCTATAACTTATAATTGAATTCAGTTAAGTGCACCCGACTGACTGTTATATCGATCATAACACAGTCATATAAGACGCATCCCTACATTGTTAAACAACTCTATCAAAATGTTTATTCTCGCCATACCAGTATTATAACGAGGTAATGCCACTGAATTATTAACTTTTTTATAGCGTCTTTATACTTACAATGTAACATACAGCTTACGGGGTAAGTAAGATTTAAAAATGTGCGCTTTTAACGCGGTAACTGAAGCATGGACATAGAATCGTACTATATTTCTACTACCATTTACACCCTCGTCAAATATTTAGTTTTCTATATTAAATGTGTTTAAAATTGTTTATGATATTGTCAGATGACACATATTGTTACATCATAAATGGTAAAAAAATAGGATATAAACTTTGGGATTTCCGATTATTCAAAGCCAAAATTTGTACCAATGTTTGTGGTTGTCAATGGTTGTGGTATTTCGTTAATTGAATCGGATCTTTCAATTGTAAGACATGTGCAAACCACTGGACAGAGACGTCTCACGTCATGTCATAGTAACATATATAACGATTATCCCTCAAACTGTAGACAGGTCCACCAATCGGCAGTATATTTACAAAGCATTTATAATGATAAGGTCCAAATAACCAATAACTCGAGCAATAAATCAGAGAGTTAAAGTAATAAATCTGTAGGATTATCACGATAAAAAATATTGCGGTGTGTCCACCGAATATAGAGCCTTATCGATTTGAAGGCTATATTTCTTAGAATTCCCTTTGTTTTATGAGATAAGCCGGTATGAGTTATTCTTATTAGATTTCCTGTATGAGAATACTGTTTTGTATTATAAAACGGATTCTCATGGATTCGTTGAGACATGGTGAAACAAGAAGTATATTTTAATAGAGTCGAACATTGTCATAATAATAACTCATTTTATTTGGCTTTCAAACTAGTACAGTAAATAATTTTATTAATCATAAATTAAAAAATATACAATTAAATATACAATGAAGAGATTAAGTTTAACTGGCACCAAAACGGATTTGCGTCATCATAAGTTGCACACACGATACAACACTTATTTTTAGCAAATTTGTTGTTCGTCTGTTAAATAGCGTACATACCTAAATATTTAATTATTTCAATATCTGATCTCATAAAACTAATAGAGGAGAATTAGTTTTAATAATATATGATATTAATATATTATTAAGTCTTATTAGATATTTTAATTGAACAGTTTAAATAATCGGTCTAGTCGGATATCCTTCGACGATTCCGGAAAAGAAATAAAGTTGTGGTCGCTGTGCCATGTTTTTCTCTACTGTTGAAGTTAATTGCATTACAAATCTGTAGTTGACACTGGTATAACACACTTGAAATAAAACACTTTTAACCGTTCAAAACAGAGATGCAAAAACGGCGGCCCGTAGGCCGAATACTGTTGGCCCGCAAAGATAATACTCAAATTAATATATCAATGTACGAAAGGGGAACTGTTACACACACGAAACGTTATTCTTCTAAAAGTTGCCTGACCTAATACATAATTTGACAACAGATAAATGCACCAAACGTTTTTTGTCTTATACTCTATAGTCTATAATCTATAATCGTCTATAGTCAATCTTAGTCTAAGTCTATAATCTTTAGTCTTTAACAATCGTTAGTCGTCAAAGTGGCGAATAACAAAAAAAGAAAAAGAAAATAGGCGCAACGTTGGTTGGCAAGTGATAATCGGCCAAACAATTTTCGGCGAAAAGGCTCGATCCCAGCGGCCCCCCATCAGTTCATGATTATCCGAGAGGCTCGAGAGGTAAAACTTGAAGAAATCCCTCTAAAGTGTTTTATGTAAATAATAAAAATAAATGTAGATATTTTACTGTCGAAAACTACTTACAATCTTTTACAAGTAGTGATCAACGTTGAATTACGTGTAACGTGGACGTAAGAATGTTTCGTGACGTGGTATTGCAATGTTATTTCAATTAGGGCATTCGTCTTGTTTCCTGTCAGAGTTTCGATGTACGACTTTAATTAAACCACTGCTATTCCTTGGTCTGTCGTGGTGTAACAATTGTATATGGTATATTGTATATAAGAAAAATCGTCAAAGTCTGGGGGGTCGTTTAGGAGTTCGGTCAGGGAAAAGGTGGTCAACAACTTTTCATAAATTACCTAAACGTAACGTAAGCGGACTTACAGACAAAATTAAGGTTCGTTGTTTTATCTTTTTGTCATAGATGAAGATGGACAAGCATGGTGTTAACTGCATGAATGGAAGACACTAGCTATATAACGTCTTTAGAAGATGTGCTGCCGATTTTGGCTTTGAATATTCGGAAATGCACAGATTACCCTTTTCTTAAAAACTTAATAGAAAAAAAAATCACTTTTAACGCTTTAAAACACGAAACATGTCAGTTAACTTATTTGTAAATTAATTTAACTATGGCCGGATGTTTCGGGCTATGCAACGCCGTTGTCACGAGGGGATTTAAGGTGTCCCAAATGTCAAACTCAAAACGGCTACGTTAGCGCTATGTATACAGATGAAAGTGTTAAAAGTATTTCACTGAAATGTGTACCTAAACAACAGACAATACGAGAAAGCTTTACCTTCGCTTATCTTGAAATCAATGCAAAAATGTAAAATCTATACAAAAGAGAAACTAAATATATTGTAACATAAACTATGACTAACGTTACACAATAGAAAAGAAAATGCAACCTTATTATCTGTGGATACCTATAGCTAACATGAAGAGTGGTGGCCCGCACTCCGCAGCGTGACTCATACGTGTCGAGTGCCTAGAGATGTGCTAAACTACATCTATCGATTATTATAGTTTTCAACCATTTTATAGTTTCAATTTTTTCATTTTGCCTGTTCTTTCTTTCTTAATCATTGTAAAAATGATCTTAAAATACAATAATAATTTAAGAAATTTAAGAAAAATTTCATATAACGACCACGCATAGTTCTGCTTTATTACATAATATATTATATCGATAAAACTCTCTATGGCTTAATATAGCTTACTATAATGAAATAGGAACAAAATGTGTTGACGTCCTCTTATATATAACATTATCATAAGAGAATTAATGTAAGAAAACTACGTAAAAAAATTACACAATATATAATATAATATTGTTTATAGTTAGGATTTCCTCACTCAAAGGGTAAAAAGGCAACTACATACATATATAGACTTTGTTGTCCATCCGTTTGTCATCATCCACGTTAATAGCATATACATATATGGGTCATAAGAATTAATTTGACTAGAATCTAAGCAAGGTTAGTTTCAAAGTTTCATTCTTCGTACTTTTAAAATTTTATTAAAGTAATAGTACTGTTGTTATATTGTACAAAACAGACAAAGGAGATATACTTATAAAACCAATTGAAGTTAGTTTTTTTCCCACTCATGTAATTGTGAAATATGGGGGTTTCAGGATTGTTGACAAAAGACACACCGATTACAGCTAAGTCGCAATTTTTTAACAATCATGGCGTCATTATTGACACAACGGACCAGTTATTACCGCCAAATTACATGGTGTTACGAAGTTTTTAATGACATCCTTTTTCAATAAAAGAAAATTATCGCGTAGACTGAAACGGTTTTAAATATTAATGAGATTTGTAATAGAAGTCTTTTTATACTGAAACCAGGTCGAATGTGTACACGGTAATAAAACGTGAAGCGAAGTTTTTTAATAATTACGTTAAATCCCAGTATCAAATACTCCCAGTAAATTATTACGTATGATTAAAACATATAATATATTTTATCAAAATATCTAAAGCAATGTTGATATAAATTTAATTAATAGGTAAACGTAACAATATTTAAGCAAGCGTATTATAATTATAAACTTATTTATTACAGTAAATACGTATTAAATGTACTTTACGAATAAAATGCTACAGATTTCTCATTACCGTATCAAACTGTCAAGTGCAACGAATAGTGATGGATGTTATAAATAATTCATTTTATCGATATCGATGTACGCGACTATTAAGCTAGTAAAGGGTGACCGACGTCGTGTCGCCGCGGTAACGGAGGGCGGGTCTGTGCTAGGGTTGTCATTTAACATTACTTTTATCTAGATACATGTCTTTATTCATATTATACAGATTATGTAATTACAATTTACCCATTACAGCATCCAGACCAAACGTAGGATTTTTGTTATAACCAATTTCATAGCTATGTAGCGTGCTATCTTTATTTTGTTAAGCAACAGAGGTCCTGGGTTCTTATCCAAACTCATAAAGTGTTTCGATGACGAAGGGTAAAGGGGCAAAAATCTTTGCCCCTATGAAGGGCATTTCACCTAAGTTACTTTTAACATTTATGTTGAGTCAACTACGCTTGTTTGAAGAAGAATTGACTATACTCCATCCGACGTGACGTTCTGATATAATAATCATTAAAAAATGTGTATTCTTTATTAACTTCTGGTGTCCTTAGAAAATCACTAGCCTATACCTCGAAATGTTTGTTCAAAGTTGATAACAATATTTTGATTATAAATAAAATAGTACGAAATAGCCAGAACACTTTTGTTTTAATAAAAGAAGATTAAATTAAATTATCTCAAAGGTGGAGCCAGCCCTAGAGATTCAAAGGAACAAGCTTGGGGAAAATATTCGCCTACAATAGAGCATTTCCACTTACACCTTCTTGCACAAGTCGTTTAAGCAATTTTCGACATTCGAATAACAGATGTAAGGTTGAATATCTTTTTACGTATACTGAAGCATGACACAATATTAAAGTTGGCTTGACCGTATTTACGGGAGAAGGGAAGTATTGTCCGCTTTCATTGGCTCAAATTCAAAATGATTCAATTGCAATGGCTGGTTATTAGAGAAAAACCTTTATTCCTTTATATCTGAGGTGATTCTCAAATACAGCCTCGTTGAGGTAATCATGAATTTGGCTTAGATATATCAACGTTGAATATCAATGTATGAGCATCAATCGTGGTTGTGGAGTTATTGGGCATAATTTAGGAATTGTTTGGCTCAGACAAGTCTTGATGGTGTGATTATGGAGATTTATATTTGTCCTTTACTAAATGACTACTAAGGTTTCAAAGTACAACAGCGTGTAGACATATTTTACATAAGATAGGAACGTCACATAATCTTTATAATATTAGTATTTAAGAATGTAGGAACAAAAAAGTTTAATGATACTTAACTCTCTAATTTAAAATACTCAAAAGTAATTTTTATTCGAAAGTGGTATTTTAAATTCCAAAACTCTTGAATTATCGTAGAATTTAAATAATAACTTTTGTACAACAAATTCTTTAGTTGTATGCAGTGTTTGATTTTTCAATCTATTTGTTAATACGTTAATCCAAAAGATTCTAAAAAATGATTCGTATTTTCTATTTCAAAGTATTGTTTTACCTATTCAGATTGTTTATGTTTTATTCGTTTTTTTTTCATCATAAGAGGAATAGCGCCTTTAGAAAACCATTTCTGATAATTCAACTACATATATCAAATTTTTCATTCAATTACAAATTCCAAGGACATTAAAACTTTTGTTCACATCACTGAATCTACTTAATGTCATATTATTTCATGTTAAACATATTACACGTATTAGACAATAGATTTTCAAATGCTTTAGGACAAAAGTAGCAAGTTTAAACTGGCCATAACCCCATTCGGTGAAAGGGTTAATATTAACATGTGTTATGGATATTATTTATGGTCAATTATGTCCAGCAAATGGACAACGTAAATATATGGATTATTTATATTTTTGAATTTAGTTGTCTCGGTCTATTCAGGTAAGGACAGTAACGGCATCAGAGTTTCCATTCCATAAGCATTCATGTTTTTATAAACTTAGAATATATAAAATAATATAATATTTTCAAGAAAAATAAGTTTCGTTGAGTTAATAGTAACTTTTTAAAGTATGAAATGAACTACGTATATTAGTTAATTTTTCTTATATGTTATAGTACAAATAATACTAGAATGTGTTGAAAGTTTTATGCCTCTTTAATCATGTCATGGTCTTACTTCTGTCTTGCCTTTTAAAATATAAAGCAATCAACAATCGTTTTTTGCCGGCCAGGTTAAGTAAGTAACAACAGCTCCATACAATTCTCTATTCTTACAACAACTCTCAATTTGTCCCCATAATTCAGCAACATTGTCTGAAAGATGACACGCACGTCTGAAAGAAACCGTGTCTTATTTTATAGGACTAGCTTCATAAATTGTTTACTTTATGATCTAGAATTAATGGGGCACTCATTACTGGCTATTCTTGGGTTCGCAGGGGTATTTGTTTATGGGTCAAGAAAAAACGGTGTGTGAATGTTGGTGAAGGGTTAGGAACCCCTTTTTATTTATGATCGGTTATTGTGAAGTAAGATTTGCTACTGGCAATCTAAGTTAATTCTCTTGTCCCTTAAGTGTATGTCTTGTTCCTAGAAAACTAGGCAACGCATTGTTTAGGGGTGTATTAGAGGGGGTAGTTTGGTAAATCGATTTTTTTAATTTAACGGTTTGGAATTAGAACGAAATTAGATTGACTCTCAAATTCTTGAAATGCATTATTAAACACTCCACAAATATTAAGAGATTTTTACAAAACACTGTCAAAAAATCTTTGGAATGTTTTATGTTTACATACGTTATTGTGTGCTTTAGTATAAGTAAGTTATTAATTGTAAACTACGTAACGTTACGCTATTAAAGTTATAATAAAGTTGAAGTATATTCTTATACTAGCTGTGCCCGCGATTTCGTTCGAGTGGAATAGTGACTTGGGGTAGAATTTTTAATTATTTAGGCTGTTTATTAATTTATCTAATTGCGCATTTATCGCAGCCAATCTATGTTGTATGTGCTACTTTGCCACAACACTTTCGCCTCACATCATTCCCTCCTAACTCCCACTCTCACTAAAAAAAACTCTACCCCCACTCCCACTTCCAATCCTATTCTCAAAAATCTAAAGAAGAAAGTTTCATTGTTCTAGCTTCAAAAACCACGAATTTCCATACAAACTTTTACCTCCCTTTTAACCCCTTACAACCCCCTTTTCGCAATAAAAAGTAGCCGTTTTGGCGTGAAAGAGTAACAGACAGAAAGACAGAGTTACTTTTGCATTTATAATATTAATAAGTAAGTGAGGATGTATTAATAAATTTATTTACCTAATTGTTATATTATCTTAAAATAGTAAAACTTCATTTTCTATCACACAGTGTACTGCAATATAATACCAAAAGTCCGGTTTACAATTTACCGTTTTCTAAATTACATTACTTTTTTATATGATTTTAGTTTCTAGAATTGTCAATATTTTATTTCGTTTAACTTAACATTAAAAAGGATGAGAAATTTTCAATACAGTCCAAACGTTAGTTGCAAGTGGACATCCAGTAAAATAACTTTCACACTACGATCATAAAGGGAAGAAAATTTAATTTGCTTTCTGCAGTGCATTGTAAAAATAACATAAAAACAAACTACAATGTGTATAAAAGAAACAAGAGAGATAAAATCAAATACTAAATAAAAGAAATAAGCAACTGGTATAGAGAGAATAGAAGTTTAACCATCAAAGGTGAATTACCTTGTTTAATAAACATTGCAACATTGTTAATAGCGCAAACCTGTTTCGCAGTCATTAAAATATCACTTTCAACCCCAAGTGAGGTGACAAATGCGCAAAAAGCAAAACTGACAAAGAACTACATTTTAATGATCTTGTTTTCAATAATCGTTATTGAAGTTGTAATTTTTAATATCTGATTCGAGTTTTAAGTTCGATGAGAAATTGTCGTCAATTGGGAAGCTTTAATATACCTGTTTTGTCGTATAAAAGAGAACTATGATGGGAAAATTATAATTAATATTAGTTGTATAATAAAAAGCATTGCATTTTAAGGTTTTACAGTATAACTTTAGCTAGTTTTTTGCGAGTTTAAAATATGGAATTTTAACAAAAACAAAGCACTAGTCTGTTATTAGTTACAAAATTTACGTGGTAGTAATAACGATCTTTAAAATAAAAAAAATGATTTCAATGAAAAAATCATTTACGTTACAATAATAGTATAATATAGTTGCGTCCGTTAATATAATATAAATGATGATCATTAAAATATTCCGACAGTATTAATGATACGTATGGACATTTGACCCAGATCTGCAGTATCAAAATGTCACGAACACAAAGAACGACAAAAGGGCATCCGTTACGACCATTAAGTATCTTATTTCACACCACTCTAAACACTTAACGATTTTTAACATAGAAGAACAAAGATAACACATCATTAAACCTAAAACGGTCAAATAATGACCATGAATAAATAATATAATGAGATAAAGGTATCACAAGGGTCGAATCTAAATCATAACAATAGCACCCTAAAGGTGTGTCACAAGGAGATTCCTTTGGACCACTTTTATATCAATTATGTGTGATGGAAATGTATCACAATATGTCAACAGATTTATGTCTATCTTGATGATTAATAATGCTATTCGAGACAAAAAATATTTAATAGTATTACAAAATTTCAATACATAACTGGAAAGCTACGCACATACAAAGCCAATATTTATTTATTATTTAATATTCTCATCAGTTAGCAATATTCTGAAAGAAAGATGTCCGAAAAAGAAAAACATTGTTTTATATGTTCGTCTGATATCTTTGAAATCAAATTAGTATTCGTGCCAAGTTGTCGTTCATTATAAATTTTCACTTATATCATAAAATACTTGTAAGCACAAACATCTAGATTTAAATCGAAGTAGAGACGTATTTTTTCTTAGTAATGTGTCAGGTGCCGATCTATGTAAACGTCAGCTTAAGAGAACATTGAGGCCTTTGTGATTCTCACGCATTCGAGTACAAATATTTAACAAACCACAATCGGGATGAGTCAGGATCAACATCGATATGAACACAATCTTAATCCCCGGGGTCTATGAACTTGTAAAAAGAAAGGGCGATCGTTTTTTAAGGGACAAAGGAATACCAATCCAATAGTTCACAAGCTATAATGAATTCAAAATATGCTTTGTGTGTGGTGTCCCTTCAGAGCGTGTGTTGTGTTGTCTTACAAAAGACAATAATTTGATTTAGATTAGCAAAAAGTGTGAAGATTACAGAGATATTTCGTAGGGTTCCATTGTTAAGGTATTCAGTTATGGATCATTAAATTTTACATTTTTACAGATGTTTTTAACAGATTTGTTTCAGTTCATCGTCACTGGATAGTTTTAATAAGATAAACCATTTATGAACTTATATCCACCATGGTACTACTAAGACTAGAGTAGGTTAGTTGTAGTTTAACGACTAGTAGTAGTAACTTGATGAAAAATTTTACCTGGTGATACCAGACACAATTCAATAGTCTTTCCTAAGCTGGGATGATGATATCTCTCTCTCTTCCAACTGCTATTAGAACAAATTTTAAGATAATTACCGGGTTAACCTTTCATCATTGATGCATTAAAGCTTTAACAGATATTCTTGTTCATTGTTTTAGAAATTTAAATGAGAAAAAAGATATTTATTTAAAGCAGAATATATTTCAAACAACTAAAGCGTGAAGAACTTTAATTTTTGAAACCAACAACCCATGCTGGACAATGATACCTCGTAGCAAAACATACTGCAGACATTCTACGAATTAAACCTTTTCGCGCAGTAACAGTTGTTATTGCAGAGTGGGAGAGCCCAAAATTGTGCAAGTATAAGCGATGCTTTGGTGTATCTTAGTCGTAGATTGTTCTGGATTTTTCCTAGTTATTTGTTTCTTTCCCGTATGAGGATAGCAATAAGCTCCTGAAAAGAATATTATTTACGAGCGAGACAAGAATGAAGGTAATATTTAGCTGAGTAAAAATTTCCTACGCGCGGAGATGTCGACATAAATTTTCTTTTTCGAATAGCAGCTAATGGTTGCTATTTCGTTTGTCAAGGTTTTTCAGATTTGTACGTTGCTTTAGGACAAGATTTACTACGTATTTAGAGCAATAAATTCCATTACATTACAAAATACAATCTATTAAGCACAAATACGTTGTGTTTTCAATGTATCTTGGAAATTTCAGGAAACTTTTATATCATATTACGTTTTATCCCTATGACTTAATAATCGATTATAAATTAGCGCATGTATCAATAAGTTGAAAAAATTCACGATGACGTGTAGGACTCGGCTCAAGAGAAACAAAACTTTAATCTCTAGTGTATATTTTTTAATTTATTATCGTTTCAAAGCTATGCAAGGTCCTGAATTTGAAATCACGGGAAAACATAATATAGCATAGAATTTAGATCGGGTTTTATAGCATAGAAATGTCATCTGAAATAGATACATGTATTCCATAAATACTTACTTTAAATTATTATGTATTCATTTTTTAAAACAACAAGCGTTATTACATTTTATATTCAAATGACAATAGTTCGGTTGGGTTTTAAAACAATTAGATATGTACAGGGAAAATTTCATTAGCATAGTTGCAACATCGAGTGAAATATACATTCAACATAAAAGCTTTAATTAAAATGGCACCCGCTGCCAATAAAATCTGTCGCAGCCAGAGTTAATACGCAAAACCGCACATTTCGGACGCAACATTGTACTGTGCGCTGATTGAAAAATTAAATTAACGCCATCGAAACATTGTACCATACATTCGCCCTAACGGGTCCCGATTGCAAAATACAAAAAGCCAACATCACGCGGTGTTCCCAGGCGGTCACCCATCCAAGTACTGACCGCGCCCGACGTTGCTTAACTTCGGTGATCGGACGAGAACCGGTGTATTCAACGTGGTATGGACGTTGGCGACAATTACACTGAAATTGAATATAACGTTCAAATTTGCTACAATCCCTTTATATATATATATATATATATATATATATATATATATATATTTATGCAATTGTTGAAGTTTTAAGACCTCTTTGTGTTGCTGGATTTTTGTTAAATACATAATATATTTCGGCCAAGTAACTTGGGGAAAAAACTAAGTGATATCTTGAATAATATCACAGATTTTAAATATAGGAATAACTTTCCAAAACAACATTCTCAAGACAGTCTATAGTCTACCGTGAGTTGTTTTATATATATATAATCCACATAATTATAGACAACAATATTTTGAACTAAAACGTCTAACTATACTTAACCTAAGACGGAGGTAATACTATATGAGACTGCTAGAGGCAGAGTAGCCTAACTGCAATTTTTATCAGTTGAGTTTTTTATATTTTCATAGTCTAAAAATGCTAATCTTCAAAAGCACAGTGACCGGTCATCATAATATTTACATAAATTAATAGTTGAATTCATTTTCGCGTAAGTTGATTGCGCACTTTTATTGTCCTCCCAATTGAAAATCTGATTTTTCGTTATTGGACCACTCTGCCTCTAGCAGCCTCATCAGCTATCACGTTTTATTACTTTTAATTCGAGAATAACTAAGCATTATGATAAGAATCACCATATCGTAACTACTTTGCCTTATATCTCGTCAAAAAAGTAGGTAACTGAGGATTGGCGAGCACTGACCTACCACAAGGTACGATTGAGGTTTCCTTTACGGCAGTAATAAAGTATAACAAGCTACAGTCGTTAATCCATTGTGACAGTTTAGTGTTGCTAAAAACCACTAACATTGTGACTACAATACAATTTAGCTATTTATTGAAAAAGTTTTACCCCTACCACTGTTTCCGGAACTCACGAATTTGGATAAATTATGTTTAGATCCGTATATCTATCTACAAATAAATTATTTTACACTTTATTATCTTAGTATTTCTTTATTTAAACAATGCCAATGAAACAAATAAGGTTATAAAAGCTTTTTACAAGTGTTGTAGACAACGATAAAAAATAAATATAATTCTCACAAAGTAACGTATTTTTAGGGTTACTTATATAGAAATGACATACTGAATGACGAAAGGTGCAAAAAGCCAACATCACGTGGTGTTCCCAGGCGGTCACCCATCCAAGTACTGACCACGCCCGACGTTGCTTAACTTCGGTGATCGGACGAGAACCGGTGTATTCAACGTGGTATGGACGTTGGCAAGTAACGCACTTAAATTATCCAAACATACAAAATTAAATGGTATTTCTTAAGTTTCTGTTGTTTATCTTTTTTTTTTAAAGTTTTATTTGTGTTTTTTTACATCCAGTTAACGTATGTTATTTAAGAGTTTCTAACAGTTTATTACTAACAGTTAAAACGCCCTCCTTTGTAGTGCTGCTCTCAACAAGATGTTAGTGTCTAAATTACTGATCAGGACGACGAAGATAAAACAGTCATTAGAGCAATCCTTCTATACGGCTGCGAGAGCGAGGACGGACAAAGAAGAGAAAAAGCTTTTAGTAGCAGAACGCAAAATACTGCGGAAGATTCTAGGACCGGGACAGAGGGAAGACGGTAGCTGACTGCCGCCCCTGGGAGAAGCTCGAGCTCAAAGACTCCCCTGGACCGGCCACATCAAAAGAATGGAAGAGCGCCGAAGCGTCAAGAAGGCATCTCGGAACCCCGAATGGCCACTGACCCATTGGCCAGCCCAGATACCGCAGGAAAGACGCCGTGGAGTTTGACCTGGAAGAACTCGGTGTCTCCGAGTGGCTAACCGTGACGCAGGATCGGCGAAATTGGGAACTCTTGTTGTGGAGGCCAAGACCAACTTTGGTTCGCTACGCCAGCGGAGTAGTAAGTAAGTAACAGGTTAGTCGGTAGTCTAGTAGTAGGTAGTCTTGTTTTTAAATAAAATTGAATTGTTTTTACTTTTAAGTTCGAGTCGACTTCTCGTGGTAGGTGCTAATGTTTGTTGAACCTAGATTTTAATATCCTACGTAATAAAGGAGAGTTGGAAAATATTTTCATTACTATCCTGAGACATGACAGTTGCTTTAACTCGCCCGCTACTAATACGTTATAGCAAAACTTTAATACCGTGAATACAAAATTGCAAATTGCTTTTATAAACACGTACCAACTAAGGGTTAATCTTGAATAAGTTGTACTAAAAGCCAGTAAAACAGGAATAATTATATTAAATTGAACTGAAAGAGAGGTATTGTCTATAGTTTACGCGAGTAGTACACATTTAAATAGAACACTTTTAACGGTTTATAACGAGATTTATTAGTTACTCGTATTAAAAACTATTTCGCCGTAGAAGGTTAGATGTCGCTAGCGTAGCTTTTGACTTTGACTATAGAGACGAACTACATCTTCAGTCACTCTATGTCACGACTGCTACAGAGCATCCGAAACGTCGGGTCGTAATGAAAATAAGTAGACTACCAGGATTTGCGTTTTAAACCGTTAAATATGATTTAGATAGGTTATAAATAAAACATTATTTTATGTAATGTAAAATACATTATCGAAGCATTAGACTTATGTTATAATTTTTTTAATAAAAAAAAAAATGTACTGACATGGCTTTATCTATGCTTATTCGAATTTCCTTCTTTGAGTTATTGTACTTCTTAGTGTTATTTTATTTAAATAACTGTATTTGTGATTTAAGCGTCGTATATACCGTATAGACCGTAATAACAAACTAAAAATCTATATCTATAATTATTAAGTAACCTATGCTAATGGGTTTGATTTCTATCGAGTAATATGTGAATGGCGTGGTAGGTTTTATTGGCCATAAATTGCATCGTTAGCAGGTAAAAGTGACGCCCACAGATAGGTCGAAAAGGTAAAAACATATCGATAAAATCATTGACTAACTATCAGTTTGTATAAAAAAAGAAGTTTAAAATTATGTATGTTCTAATTGATACCTGGATTCGGATTCTTAAATTGATTGAAGTGATGAAAAAAAAACGACCATAGATTTTGAATTCCATACATAAAATCTAATATTATTCTATCATCGTATATAGGGATACATTTCATTGATCGGTTTTATTTACCAGCAACTAGTTGATCAAACTTCTGTGCCCCGCCCGATCAAACAATTTATTGTCGCCCTGGAATTCGAAACTAGGACCTCTTGCATTTAACGCAATGCTAGATGACAGCCATTTAGCTAAAGCGGCCGATAAAAAGAAGGATATTAAATTTGTGCAAACATTTGCGAAACCTTTCTTGTGCGGGGTCCGACTCGAACTGGTGGTAATTCGGTGTATACAGACGTTGTGCTGTTTAGCTGGAAAGACTATTACTCGGTCATTAAGCAAATTGTATAGGGAAAATGCGTGTGTGCGTTTTGATTGGTTCCTATTAGATAAATTGATGTCGATGTACTTTGATCGTTTTTGCAGGTTTGTTAAAAGCATATAAATGAGGGAAGACTCACAGGAATTATGGGAAAACGTACGTCGATTACTGGTCAATGGATTTGTGGTAAAAAAAATATATAAAAGATACAGATATGTAAATATTCTTAAAAATAAAAAGAGTATGGTACTTATTTCCGATCCCAGGGAAGGAATAAATTGTATCGGTACGGCGAGGCACAGAAGTCTTATCAACTACTTGCCAGTAAAGGAATTGATCAGAAAAATGGATACAGAAATGAGTTCGCCCTATGCCCCATGGGTCTTCATTTTACTTCCACTTTATTTACTATGCGAATATAGAATTATTTTAAAGTAAATATGACAGATATAGGAAAAAATGAAGGTTTTTTTTTATTTATAACGGTAATTACGTATAGCATTATGGTATGTTATTACATATGCAATATGTTATACTGAACTTGGAAATAATTACATGATAACTTTATAGCTCTAGGTAGCTTTTGTTTCTAAATAGTTATAAGAAGCCACGCTGTCTTTTTTAGACAGTAATGTCAAACAAATACTACGTAACTATAATCTGACAATAAGAACTGAGTAGTATACTTACTTATACTCTTTATATACATATCATAAGCTGCCATTAAAACTTAAATCGTCAGAGTAACTTCTACTTTCTTCATGAAAAATACTACCGAACTGTCAGTACCAACTTTATACAACTTATGTTCAAATATTAGTCACCCGCCAGGAAACGCCCTAAATTGCTAGATTTTGCATGTCTGATGGTAATTTTTCCTACTGGTTTTTATTTTGTATCGTTTGTGTCACTAGTTTCATATTTTTTTCTAATATAATAAGTATTCTAAACGAATTTAAGAACGTAATGATATTACGTAGAACACTTCTAACGGTTTAAAACACGAAAAATATAGTTGACCTGACTATGGGTATATATTTATTAAACTAAACGAATTATAAAAAGGTAACAACAAGATATTACTTAGAACACTATTGACGGTTTATAACGAAATATATATAGTTTGCGTAACTAAATTTGACAATGTTTTTAAAAAGGAGAAAGGATATCAAGTATCAAGAAACTCCTGCAATTGCAAACAATGTATTGTAAAGTATGAAAACTAATACTGTAAAGCAATGCTGACGATGCCGGTTCAAGTCCTGCCCGAGTCGAAAATATTTTTTAGTTTGTTTTCGATTTTTAAATAAAAATAATTTATTGTAAAATTAACCATCTATGGCCGGCTTTTAAACAATCTAAAGTGGAAACCTGGACGACCTTGTTAAAATAATTGTCAAATAAGTTTGACTAATATATATCGCGTTTTAAACCGTTTGAGTGTTTTATTTAAATGTGTACTACTTGCGTAAACTGCCGACAGTATTTAATGGTAATCGTCTGAAATGTCGGCTTTCACTGCAATGTGTCACTTGTATGAAATGCGAGAGGCTCACCTGTAGAATATTTCTTGTGCGCTGGAATATAAAATTGCATCAGACTCATGACAATGATTTCACCATGACTCAGCCTCTGACTCACTTGGTTCAAGCCACAGTAATTATCATAGTTACAGACTCGTTACTTCCGCAGTGACGCTAAGCCTACTTGTTGCGGTTTTTCAATAGCACTAGTATTTTTAAACAATATGAATAGATTAAAAATAATATATCAAGCTTTGAATAAATACTATTAATGTAATCATAATCGACCTTTACTGTTTCCACTCTATTAAAGCTAAAAAAGTGGTTTTATTTAAGGGTCTAAAAACTACTTTTAATAAATTAAATAAAACACTTTAACGGTTTAAAACGATATACATTAGTTAATCTTAATAGATTTTTTTCACTACAGCCTGTGATCACGGCTGCTGCAAAACATCCGAAACGTCGGGCCGCTGTTAAAGCAATTTTCTAATAAGTTTAATTAATATATATCGCGTTATAAGCCGTTAGTGTTTTATTTAAATACTACTAGCGAAAACTGCAGACAGTATTTACTTTTAAGTATATAGAAATTACTAGATTCCATCTTTGAAGTTAAACCCAAAATGTACATAATATTCAACTTAGCTTTGGATGAAATGTGGTGGTGGTGTCTCTTCGTGACTACGGCTGCTGCAAAGCATCCGACACGTCGAGCCGTAGTTTAAAACGTTAAATGTTTTTATTTAAATAAAGCCGCTTATATTTTTCTATAAATCCAATTTTTCTACGCAGAGCATAGGGCAGAAACGGAACATACCTAGATCAATTTTAATTATAAGCAAATAGCGATTCGACTTTTGTGCCTGAAACTATTTAGGCATGTTATTCTATGAACACAGAAACTTTAGGGAATGGCATCGGTTTGAAATGCATAAAGAAATATTATAATTTGGTGATTAATCAAAAAATCAGTATAGCATTTATCAAATTAAAGTTAAAATTCAAAATAACTAAGTATATATTTACTTTACATTTGAACTAAAATCACATACAAAATACAGTACATTGATAAAATGTTTATTCCAAAGTGGAATCACGGCTGTTTTCTGAAAAGAAATAATGCATTTTAGTATTAGTAAACTGTTCACAAATACTACAATTCTACAATAGTTTTTCCTGAATAGGCTTTAATTATGCACAGGTGAAAACATTCACCACAATATGCATCTCGCTTTTTTAAATCTGGAATCTAGTTCTCTATTTGGTAAGGCTGTTCAAAGAGTAGTCTCATAAGGGTGTTCAAATTTATTTTAGGCTTAAATTATTATTGTTTTTCGGGCTGTTCGGCCATCGCGGTGAAGCCTTACACAATTTATTAAATTTTCATATTTAAGCACATTATTAATGTTAAATATTATCAGTTTAAGAGGAAATATGATGTCTATTGGAATTATGTCTTTTATATGCTTTACGGTAAAAATATGCGTTAGTCCTATCTTAAATAAGAATAAATTGTTAATAAAAATAGAATTAAAACCGCAATATAATTTTTTAAAGTTTTAAGTAATAAGTTCGACATTGAGGTATGGTTTTAACAGCACGCTGTATCTAGAATCGATGACATCCAATTGTACAGCCGGCGGCGTATGCCAGCAAAGAATATCCAATCCGAATGAAATATAATTGAGGTTGAAAAAACTGGCGAAAAGCTCAAAGCAAACCGTCAATGACTCACAAACGATCGAAATGAAAACGTTGGAATTGAAACAAGTGACCGACAAAGTGACCTAACTAAACGTGAAAATTATTCAAAGGATTTTAAACTCTATGAAATCGATATAAGAGGTAAAAATGTATGAAACGTTGACAAAAGCTCTGTAGGTGGCAAGGCGGTAGGTTTGCAAACAGTAAAGTGATTTTGTAGAAGAAAGGGCGTCATAAACAAAGAACTACAATTTGTATAGTGATGTGCCTGACCTTTATTTTCTAGACAAAGGCTTAGGGAAATATCGTGCTGAGTGCATAAAAAGATGTCTTCACCGTTGACCAGACGGTAGATAGGGGTGTACATGAATTTCGATATCTCGAACCAAACATAATAAATAATTGATAGACGGTTATGTAGAAGCAAGATTTGTAAGAACACTAAATTGTTATAATTTATGTACTCCAATTCTTTTAAACAAAATCTAGCATGACTTGTTTTCTTACTTTGCACAGTCTTCGCAAAATTGTTAAGATTCTACACTATATAAAAATCAAATTCGAATAATGTTAAACAAAATTTGGGTCGTTTGAAATAAAAAAGAAAAAAATATATATACTGTTTGACAACCCTAATAAGTTGTAGTATCTTTACAGTGTCGGATAACGTTTTTATTTACAACCATTTACAATTTGGGCTACCAACAATAACGATTCTTTCTTTTGATTTTAACACACATTATTCTACCAATTTGTTTTGTAAACGAAGAAGACCATTGTCGAGGTTGCTAATTTGAATCGTTAGATGTGCTAGAAGCGGAACGACTCTTTGTCCTTTTAATAAGAGCCGACATTAATTGTTAAATGGAAAGTTTATTAAATATTAGTACAAAAACGAAGCCGAAGCATTGACAAATAGACAATAAAGTGGACAATAGTAAAATAAGATGAGTTAAGAAGCAATAAGGCTAGAAATAACATTTGGAATAAAGATGTCACAATTAAAATTGTCAACTTAAACTAAAGGTTTTTCTTTTTTAATACAAATTGGTTTGCATCGCGTTGTATGGTTATGGAACAAGACATTAAAATTGACGTATTTTATTGTATTGTATATTTATATGTAACGCGTTTTTTATCTACTTACGAATAAAGGTTCAAAGTACACGCAACTTATTGAAAGCGAATTGCGAAATTATTATAAATGTGTGAATCACTTATATTTGGCGTTTTAAACGGAAAATTTTTAATTATTTTTGGTTAAACAAACACAACTTTATCGTTTCAGGATATTTTTGTCAAGAAATAATGCTATTTTAATTTCTGCGAGCTATACGTACCTCTTATATTATTTTTGAATTAAATAAATCATACTAACTTGATGACACACGCTTTAGGATCCATGGAAAGAAGAAAGGTGTTCAAGCTATTCTCACAGTTCTGATATGCCATTCCAATACCGAGGCCACCTCCAATGAACATGGGCCACTTCTTATAGCCGTGGAGAAAGAAGCTACCCATCATGCTTCCGATAAGTAGGCCTGCAACTGAATTGAAGATAGATACGGTCTTTTCTCTAATGCTAGTATGTATGGCATGATCAACGGGTCGTGGGAATCATCCCCACCGCAAAATAGTTTCTAATTTTTTTTAACTTATAATCGAAGACATGTCAGACTTTGTCTGGAAATCTGGATAGTAGGGATTTAGAAATTCCGTCTGCGTCGCGAACCACCGGCCATAGATGAAAAAAACCGTGAAGATTAATCGCGTTTCGGTTTCAGTCTGTAGATTTCCTAATGAAAATATGATCACAGCGCATCGTGTTTAGATTCTATAGACTGGGGTATATCTGTCTGCCCTCCTCTATCTAAAAAAAATCTATGCCAGGCTGATACCGAACTAGATAAATATCCTATAATTATTTATTAAAACTAAATGAATTTTAGAGAAACTTTCTTCTGACTGCTTCCACACACTTCAATAATGGGAATTATTTACCTGTTTTAACACCAAAGTCTAGAAAACAAGCGGAATATCTCTCTTCAAAATCTCTTTTATCGGGTTTTGGCATTCCTTCACACCCGGGTCCCCAAATTCTATATTAATTCATAGATTTGAATTATTTGTATATTGTGTATAAATGGTTTGAAATTGTCATTGACGTTAGGATTTGTCTATTTTTCTGCCCTTTTCAAAAAAAGGTTAAACTTTCTCAAATTAAGTTCAAATTTAAATGTAACATGAAATTCAAGAGGCTATAACATACATTTCTTTTTCTGTTACAAAAACTATATCAAATTGAGAAAAATCTAAATAAAACACTAAAATAAATTAGTGCATGAATATATCTCTCATTTAAAACGGTTAGATTTTTAACTGTATGTATGTGTAAATCGAGTAAGATCGTTGCAAACTTTTAAATAATGTGATTACACTGTAACGATTATTTTTCTTTATTTCCTAACATACTAATTAGTTTTAGATAGCAAAAATTGTTTTCGTATCAAACGAAAATTAAAAGGTCATTATATCTTTGAATTTTAATAAAAAAAAGACAAAAGATATGTTGTATCAACTATGATATGTAACTAATACGTTACTATAAAACTACTAATATAATATGTACTAACATATATCGCGTTTTTAACAGTTGAAGTGTTCTATTTAAATGTGTACTACTCGCGTAAACTACAGACAGTATTTAAATATATTAAATTATAATTACGATGCCTCTTCCCAACACAACTTCACATTATAAAACATAACGCCTTTAAAATCGACTTAGCAAGAGTTTGTCTAATATATATCACTCACAGCCGATCCAGGTTTCAAATCTAAAAATTAAAGTGTTATATTTGACCTTTTTAGATTATATTTTATTTAAATGTATCCATATTTAAATACAACAATTTAACGGTTTAAACGCAATATATATTAGTTAAATTCGATATTTTAACTACGGCACGACGTTTCAAACAAGTTTAACTAATATATATCGCGTTTTAAATCGTCAAAGTGTTATTGTGCGTGTTATTTACATAATATGTACTACTCGCGTAAACTTCAGACTGTATCCTTTTTGTTATTGGCTTGGCTATGTATTTTATTTGTTTAGGAAGATATTTAATTGAAAGTTACTGTAATTTATCGTTTTTTAGTAATTATTTTTATGTATTCTTATTTAATTCAGCCTATACTGATAATTCCAAGTTAATTGAATGCAATTAGTTTGTTCCGACTGATTGAAGTTAATAATTAGTCGAATTAATTGTGTTTGGGAATTAGTGTCAAGGGCAGGTAATCCCTTAAGCTTCTGTGCATCATTATATTGCATTTAGTACTAAATCTGTTACGGCTGTGTTTCATTTCACTCTAAAGTGGCTTTTAGTTACTTTGGCGTGACAACTCAACGATTTAATAAAAATAATCTATACAAATAAATAAAATTAGAGTGTCTGTTTGTAACATTAAAATAACCGCTTTTTACTAAATGCATATGAATGTATACACGGTACACATACCAAAACAAGATTAAAAAAAAAATGTTTGTCTGTTTGTTTGTTCTGGCTAATCTCGGAAACGACTAGACCGATTTTCACGGAACTTTCACTGGCAGATAGCTGATGTAATAGGGAGTAACATAGGCCACTTTTATTTTCGGCCACGTGCGAGTCGACCGCGCGCACTCTACCGGATTCTCTGAAACGGCTAGAGATATATGTATGAAATATCCATTTCTTTTTAAATGATCTAAAAAAACGTCAGCGACACTATATTATATCTATATTTTACAATTCATTACAAGAACGACGGGGCGCGGACGAAGTCGCTGGCACAGCTAGTTAATAATATACTTTGATTTTTGAGACAAATCTCACTTTGATATTTAGCTGAAAAAAAACCATCGTATAACTACACCGAAAAAGTTGTAACCATTATGAACTCAGAGAATATGGAGGTAGTCATTTCTGCCTTCCAAATGCCTGCCAAGATCCGAACTTCCCAGTTTTAATAAGGCCCTTCTCCCAACCGAGGCTCAAATTTTTGGCAGCTCCACGCAATATTAAACAATCCAGTTCCGAAGAATTATTTTAGTGACAGTCAGGTGACAAACCCATAGGAGCGAGTTCGTTTGTTTCTGAACATAGTCACGTAGCTTTACGAGTGTAGCTTTGATTAAGCATGTAGATAGAATTAGTCCAGTCGGCCTGTAGCTTGTTTGGCTAAGCCTTTGTCTATTACCAGATTCGAATACTAATTGATAACAATTTCGTAACCAAGCATAGCTTCATACTAGCTTACCAATATTGTTTAGATATCCAACATAAATCGTGGTAGCAAATCAGTTACTTCTAGTAAGTTACAACTTATTCCAAATCAAGTCATTATTAATTTAACTATAAGCTTTTAATGGATATATAAATATTTACTTTCAGTAGGATTACTGAAGCTGATAATTTAAATTTATACAACTATAAATTTTTTATTACTCTTCATATAAATAAATATATATACCTCAATGAATAGTTATATTGTTTATCAATTGTCAATTATTGCAATTGTTGAATACAATTATTATAATTAATTACTAATTAGTAATTGATGTAGTATGTGACCACCAAAGTTATACGGCGAAGTTAAGAAAAATAAAAACGATTTTCGACTATAAGAAATCTTTTTTTCTATACAAAAATTAACTCAGTATATTTAATTGAAGTTTTAATAAAAGGATAACATAGAATAGCAAATACATATTAATTAGATTGTAATTAAGATTCACCTCGCATGTGGTTTACCCTTTTAGACCAAGGAATTTTTAATATACCGTTCAAAGGGACATTCAAATGAAATAGATTAATCAAATTAGGGACTTTTAGAAAAGATCCAAGCAATTATTTAATTATCAAAGTTAATCAGATACTTAGAACAATACGTCTAGAGTCTAGTACATATAACTTTTTTTTTTAGCCTTTTTATTTATTGTCTATTAGCAACGCGCGGTTTACAAATACAAAATGTGAGCCGATGCAAACTAGATGGCGTCACGGTAAATCGCCACTCGTTCGAACTAGTCTGTGCGACCATTCGCTCTAACGACAAATTATTGTTATTGTGTTGCGTAGTATATCTACCTCCTAAAATCAGTGAGAACGAAATGCTTATAAATATATAAGTTTATTAGAACGACTGTGTTTAAAATACGAAAAAGTGTTATTGCTAGGCGATTGCAATTTGTATTCTACTAGTGAAGTTGTTAGATAGTATTTTGTTTGTTTGAAATCTTATTGTGATTTCGCTCAGGTTAATAAGATTCCGAATGTACTGGTAGGCAACTAGATCTAGTGTTGTGCACGTCATACTGGGGGGATAAAGTGTCCTAATAGGCGGAGAGCCCTTGGTGCCGGTGGACCTATATCACCGCCACTCATCATTGAAATGCACTACCCCCGCTGTACAGGACGCTGTACGCTGTGTAGGATAGGACGGGACGCTTTGCAAAACGGGGAAAGTAGCACGTCTGCAGGTAGAGTTATTTGGAATTTCTAAAGCAGATTTTGTTTCATTATTCACTCACTGAGTCTCGTCGATTGGGGTGGCGTTTATAATATGCGGAACCCGGAGGTGACCCTCGCCGTTTAGAAATATTTAGAGATAACTTTCGAGATTGACACCTTTTCTAGAAAGTGTAACGCGAAAATTTAAGGATAGCTGTCCCGACTCTCGTACACGCCCGAGCAAAATAAATGAGTTTAAACATAAGTATTCACTATAGTATAAATCAATCGACAATCGGATAAGGCTTAAAACACTTCTTTATACACCTTTGGTACAAAAGAAAGTTAAGCTATCCAAAAATACAGGAATTCAGAAACACAATATACATTCCAATCCAATTTAATAAAATACCCGAAACGTTTAAGCTGTACGGAGAAAACATGTTTCACGAAATCAACGGTTTGTAAGCAGACGACGACGTAGAACACTGTTCGCCATCAGTCCGGCGAGAACAAACTTAATGTATTATTCCTCAATCATGCGAGAACTGCACATTCTTAATCAAAAATATGTATTTTACAATTTACACTATTGTAAAATAGATATTTTTGATTGCACGGTGTGCGATTTCATAAGGACAATAACGTATATGTAGTAGTATGATGTCGTATATGGTCTAAAAGATATTTAATTTTTTGGTGTACCTTACTATATCATATTATATCATGTCTCCCCGTGACCACGGCTGCTGCAAAGCATTCGAAACGTCGTGCCGAAGTTAAAAATCATTTTCAAATAAGTTTAACTAATATATCGCGTTTTAAACCGTTAAAGTGTTTTATTTAAATGACTATATCATGTTAGAATTAATATTCTGTAAAGATGTGTGATTGGTTTTTAATAAATAAAAATTGAGCTTCACGGCTTTTTCATCTATAGAGGGTGATTCGTGACCCGGACGGATTTTTTATATTCCTACCATTCATTTAATATCCAGATTTCTAGACGAAGTCAAACATGTGTCAGAAAAATTATAAATTGAAAAATTTGAAACACGTGGACACGGTGGGGATCGAACCCACGGCCCGTTGATTATTAGCTATACATTGCTAGCATTAGACCAACAATGTCCTGTTTAATAATGATTAGAATAAATTATACATTGAAATGTATGCAAATATTCGTTTTTGTAGCATGATCTACTAATGCTAAAATAGCCCTAAGCTATTTGTCATTCTTAAGCTCTATTAGCATTTCATCTAAAGCTATTAACGATGAAAATGTGTCTTTAGGAGATTAGGCCTACGGCAATAATCATCAAAGGAACAAAATGCTAAGAGATATTATGCAGAGCACTTAATAAAATAATATTTATATTTGCTGTATCTTATTTAGCATTTGTTACTTTGAGGATAATTTCTATATTGCGTTCACAAATATATATTAAATTAATTATAGAATTAGTGTCACTTCTGCTTTAGTTCAACGTGGATATTTTCTGATCCCATACTTCCATGGAACCCAGTACTTTTTAACTTTGCTTAGCTTTAAGTAAGTGACGTAAACAGTGTTAAGGTGCATATTTAGAAGAGCCTATATTTAACTAAGTCCTATGATCAATAATGAAATAAAAAATAAGTCGTAAAGATATGTATTTACTCTCTCTCTCTCTCTATTTATTACTTTACTATTTAAAGATATATGATAAGGACACATCAAAGTACCAATTTATTATATTATATTTGTAATATTAGAAAACATGAACTTAGTACGTTAAGTGCAGAAGTTAATTTCAAAATTTAATAGAATGACTCTCGATATTTCCAAAAGAAATAGAAATAGAATTTTAAGCATAAATTGAGCCATTAAGTATGAAAATTGTGTGGCTAAACTTGAGTTCATTAAGCACCCTTTTGTTTTCCAATGAAAGACAATGGTTCCAGTTACTAAGGAAGTCGTTAATCCACTAATACTAATTACTTTTGTCACCACACATAACTCATTCTTTACAGAGTACCTGCGGAAGAGTGTTTGCTTAATTTTTTTCGTTGCCTTGAAAGCTAAATATGTTATTATTATTTAATATTCTATAGCTTAAAATATTTTGTATTAACCCATATTTAAGCTATTAAATCATATGGTTTAATAGGCAAAAGTGTTAATACAATACCAATGTATACATAAAGATACATTGTATTTAATTAAAACGCTTTTATTGGTTTAAAATGGGATATTTAACTGTGGCCCGACGACGAAATATAATGTTTTATTTAAATTTGTACTACTCGCGTAAACTGCAGACAATACCAGATTGTATTGAATTAATGAAGTATATAATACTAATACTATGTTACGTTCTATTGTTTTAATAAAGCTATCAGAATCTTGTTACGTAAATGTAATAAAAATTTGCGTTTATAATATTGTTTGTTTTTTATTATTGTTTGCTTCGCGATCTATTTCTATGTTATTAATATTATATTTTTATATTATTACTTATTAAGTATATGAAAGTAGGTACATACGCGATGTTCAAACATTTAATGCGGAAATGGGCAATCAAACTAACCTATAACATAAAAAGATATATCTGTTTGGAAATAGCTCTGTATAAAAGTAGCTCTGTGTAAAAACGTAGGTTACGTTACCACATACTTGTCACGTGCTTACAATCATTTGGTACATTTAATTTCACGCTTTGGACAACGAAATCTCCAAAATCTAAATATAAATTTAGTAAAATACGACACTAATGTAAGACGAATTGGCAAATAAATTCTATTGAAGCCGTGTCTATAAGATATATTTATTAACAAAATGTTAAAATCTATTCTCGTGTGATCATGATATGTAATTATATGATCTCTACACGACAAGCAAGTACAAGATTGGTAATTAAAGTAATAACTTTTTAACACGAAACGTCTGAGCAGATTTTGATAAAATTTTGAATATTCTATAGTAACTGGGCTCTTGATTACTTAACTATATACTGCTTAAAATAAGAGACTATTTATCTAAGAATTCTTTTTTCGATAAAAACATTTTGAGTGTTGCTATATAGCGCTGTTGGTCGTGGGTGTAAGTATGTAGGTACCGCAATGTCATAAACACGTTTCCTCCCTAACTCCTCCTAAAATATATTTCATTTTGTATCCACTGCGATACGATGTAGAAATAATAAAAGTTTGAGTAATATTTTTCTTACAGAGTTATTAATCATCATTTCAGAGTAACTCATTGTTAAAAGCAAGGAATTGATGACGTCACATGCCTAACATAGGGTTTGCTCCTCGTTAGTATTTTACATCCATAGTGCATAAGTGAAGATTTTATGTCACCCCACATAAATCCAGCTCTGATGAATTTCATGCAAATTATTGTTGTAAAATTTCGCTCCCTCGTCTCGTTACAGACAAGCTTTAGTGTGATTGGAAAATTTATTTAATGATTTATTGACGTTTTCGTGTAAAAATAGAGGACATAGTCGAACGTATTGTACAAAAAGCGTTTTAAGATAGATTCAGAGGAATTTCCTTATGTGTTTCCGTATCGATTGGTTTACGGGAAGTAAATAGTTGATCAGGCTTCTATGGACAGTGTTTTCACGAGTATTTTATGCTAGGATCTCTATCAAATTCAAAACTTTTTTACCACTAATAAGGAGACAAACCTTAAATTTAACGTCTTTGCTAATCACATAAGAATAATATGTTTTTTTTATTATCATTGTTATCAAAAACCAAACCAAGACCAATTGATGGCTAGAACAAGACGTGGTAGCAGTTAGCCACTAAAAAAGATTTGTTTTGAAATAAAAGAAAATAACGATTTTAATTATGGAATATTGTCTACCTTTCTTGGTACTTAAAGTCATAACAATAATGCTATATTAATAAATAAGTATTTAGTTAAAATACGGATTTAAAGGCATTTGTATTAGGATGAGATTTTCTTTAAATTAATTATTACAATGACACAGGCGTCGTATGTTCAAGCCATTTGGACTTCGTATCTGTGAAGTAAGGGGAAGTAGTTTCTTGTGCAATAGATTTAGCTAGTTATATTATTCATTATAATATTATAATATTTAAGATATTATGTGTAGCTAACAGTTAATATTGGTTCGGCAACTAAATATTTGTTACATATATAGACAGCTTGACGTTACAAACAAGGGACATCAAGTTAAAAATTAGCAAAATAAATTCCACATCGGACACCTAATAACGGAATGTAATCCAAAGTACTGTCATTACATGTCACGGGCTTTTATAGCCAGTTTCACTGTTATATTTGCATGCTCGTAAAAGTTACAACCTAATGCATTTTACTCCCTAATCCCTGTATATTGACACACAATAAACGCCTACTTTAACCAATTAAGACTCTAAATTCAAACAAATAAAGCTTAATTTCGATGTGCGCCCTGTGAATGTTGATTTGACCTTAGATCTTGCAACCTAAGTTTGAGATAAGAATTTTATGGTTTGTTTACACGTTTACCGACTAAGACTAAGTTGCGATTTTAATGTTAATGGTTCAATTAATTAATATAAGACAGTGATGTATAACGTTATAAATTTTGCAACAACTTATGTTGTCGAAACAGATCGTTGCTTGGTGGACTTAAAAACTTTTTAACTTAAAATGAATCAGCAAATTGTGCCAGTAAGATGTTTAATCTTTATCACGTGGCATAGAAAATCGTTTTTAGAAAATCATGGCATTGCTTGTATTTTATTGCTATCTATGAAGAATACTGTCTATAGTTTACGCGAGTAGTACACATTTAAATAAAACACTTTAACGGTTTAAAACGCGATATATTAGTTAAACTTATTAGGAAATGATTTTTAACTTCAGCCCGACGTTTCGGATGCTCGTGACCACGGCTGCTGCAATCTATTGCGTTTTAAACCGTTAAAGTGTTTTATTTAAATCTATGAAGAATTTGTATTACGGTCTTACAAAAGTACATATATTTTTATTGAAATCTATTAATAAAACGTGTTTCAGTGTTTATTAAAGAAGTGTTCACCTATTTTATCTATTACAACTATTAAAACCATCGATGTTTTTATAAAAATCCCTTCCATAAAGTTAATATCTACGTAAAGAAACGTTTTTAATTCCAATGGCAATAGACTCTAAATATTATTTACTGATTTGTTTCATCAATTGTTTCACTGGCAACATTGTGTTGTACCATTGGTACTTTATAATATATACGCCTGTGCGTAAAAGCTGCGGTTAATTGTAGTTAAACATTGTTCTTGCCTACTACGCGTAAACATGGATTAACTAATCAAGTCCCATAAAACGTAGTAACTATAAACCTGGCTTAAATTCATTGGCTCAATCGTAAAGTGTATGAGGGCATTCGTAAGCCGATCTTGCAGATGAGACAATACGATAAATCTACCAATTTGTACTCGTAATTTTGTGTGAAACACTTCGATCATAAAACTCTGCTTGTAAATTAGATGGGATCAACGCTGATTTGTGGGGGGCTGTGACGAAGAGGAATTAGGGCTTTGTGGTAGATCTTTTTAACGTTCCTAACTCTATCGTATACGACAAAAGGTTTCGCCTTTTAAATTTTATTTAAAAGTAAAACGATTGATCTATGAACGATATATTTGCAATGTAAAATGTATTTTTAACTACAAACAGTTTAAGTACCAAGAAGGTAGACAACATTCCAAAATTAAAATCGTTATTTTCTTTTATTTCAAAAACAAATCTTTCTTTAATGACTAACTTTTCCTAGTCGTCAGTTGGTCTTGGATTATTCAACTTTCAAATATTTGGCTTTTGTGAACGACATATTAAAAACAGCACAGATTTTTTGCTGCTGTAAGCGTACGTCTGAATTCGGGGGGAATTCGGGGGAACCTTTAAGATTGTATTTAAGTTTTATGGCATGAACTATTTTTTTCTATCTTTCCAGATTTACATAAAACCTACTACGTTACCTAATATGTATAACAATATGACATATATTCCAAATAATGTAACCTATATGATTCCTAATCTTACACTTTATTTTACTGTAATGGGATAATTTATATACATATTAACGAACTTACTTGTTTAATGAAACATAAAGCATGCATAAAGTTTCATAATTTTGTAAAACTACTAAATTCGATGATAACCACCCCACTCGTTTGTAATAATAGGAAAATCAAACAGTCAATTGAAATCAACTGTAACGTGCAATTGAAAATTATTCAATTCAAATAAAACGTGTCATTAGTTTTTTAAAACCACAACGGATGCTAACGTCAAATTGTCATCGTATAATTAAAAAGCGAAATTACACACAGTAGTCTATCATCTTTAAAATCAAACATCGAGTGACCCATACTTTGAACTCTGTACTATTAGTTCAAATTCAATTTTATTTATATACACATAGAGTTGAAAATGTGCATAAGTTAAAAGCAAAGTAGATAATAACGAACGCTCAGGTGCGTAACAAACTAATTAATTCAAAAGCCCGCATTTGATTACACAAATCAAATGGTTTATTGTGTGTGGGGTGAAATGAGAAATCGCTAAGAAATTTCGTTTGTCACGTTCGGACCATGTTTCCGGTGGGTTTTGTTAGGCTCATTATTGTTCGTGTTGTTTATTATATTTGGACTGCATTTGAATATGCAGTTGTAAAAATATAACGGTAGTAAGTATCTAAGATCGACAAAGAAAGCTACCCATTATAGTTTCAAAATAAAAGAGCTGCGTAAAAAATGTATTTTTTTCTGTTTTTAAATTATTCTGTTGCTTAATAACCTATTTACTAAAACAAACACTTCCTTCTCCAAGTAAAAAAGTAACCTCAACAACTTTTTATTATGGACGACCGACAAGCACAGAGTCTACTTGATGGAAGGTATATAACATCTAAACTAATAAGCTTTTGTAGGTACTTTGGCTTTGATGTTTTTGGCATTTTTAACGCTGCAATTTTTTTTAAACAGGAAAAATAGGTAATAATATACTGTCTATAGTTTACGCCAGTAGTACACATTTAAATAAAACAATTTACCGGTTTAAAACGCGATATATTAAGTATTATATCGCGTTATTTGAATTAAATTAATATTAACTAATGAAAACATTAATATTTTTCACATGTTATTGCACATGAAGGCACTATATAATTTAAATAAATATATTAACTTATTTGAAAATGATTTTTAACTTCGGCCCGACGTTTCGGATGCTTTGTAGCAGCCGTGGTCACGGGGAGACAGTTGAAACTCATTTTCAAATAAGTTTAACTAATATATCGCGTTAAAGTGTTTTATTAAAAAGGTTATAATATGTTTTTTTTTAATAAAAATCACGATCTCCTTTTGCGTCTCAATCAGCACTATTGTACACATATCTACAATCAACTCGATATTGCGACAAAGAAAAATAAATTCACGTCTATATTTTCTTAACTCTACACTGATTAGTGATTACCCCCACAATACACAGGTGTCGTAGTTTCACACGCGGATGTAACCAACTTTTGTGATAGGCCGTTTATTATATTTGTCCAATTAATTATTTCTGGACTATCGGACATAGGGTTTTTTAATTTAACGAGTTATTCATATGTAAAAAACACGTTATAACATTGTTCTCGTAAGAAATAAAATTTTCAGGAAGTATTCTTTGAGGCTATGGCTTACTCAAAATTTACGCAACGTTCTAAGCACCCTTCTGGGAATTGAACCCTGACCTTGTGATCTGTAGACGAGTGTAACCACTAGTGACTAGACCAACGAGGCGGTTATAGCTGAGTAATAAAATTATTCAAATATTATCTGTAGTTTTGATTTGAATAAAACACTTCCAACGGTTTAGAACGTGTAATAAACGTTAAACAGATAGATAGATAGATTTTTATTATATCTTTAGAGACAAATGTCCATTCCCATACTTATAAATTCATGAATCATTTTACTGCTTGATGTAATTTATGGGAATACACGCGATTATCAAAACGAAAACGGTTTTGTGGTTACACATTTATGTTCTCAAATTATCTGGATTAATATAGTGCTTCAAAGGTTATCTCTCATAAAACACGAAGGGTCTTTTATTAAGGTTAATTTTGCGGTGGTTAGTCCCATCGAAATGGTAGTTTTACTTCGTTACTTTTAAATTTTCTTATAAATTAAAATCGTTGTAGATAAAAAATATGTATTAATAATAATGGTTTATAAGGCAATTTATTATTACTCTATCTAAAAAATCCTCCGAAATAATAAGTGTTTTTTTTTTAAATATATCTAAGCTGAAGAGTTTGTTTGGAACTACCGATTTGAACGGAAAAATTGAAGATAGACCACTTTTTAGAAAGCCATTTTCTTTTTTCTATTTTTATTTTTTCATTCATTCTATATAAACGCAGCGACCAGTCATTAAAAATGGGGAAAATTATTCGTCTTTGAAAGCTTCCTTTGCGTGCGAAAACTATAAGGATTGTTCCCCTTTAAATAATCTAAAAAGTATAAGAAAAAAGTACGAACCGTATTTTATTGCAAGCAAATTTAGTCGAAATTGCATTAATACCGATTATTAATAAGAGTTAAATATTGATTTTGCAAAAAAAAAACACACGTAAAGGATCAGCGACTGTATAAATAAGCATGGAATCCCATATCTCCTAAATAGTGCTTGAGGCAGACACATTTTTGGGTCCGATGTACTGCTAAATTTATTTTACTGCTAAATTAATTTATTTAGGATCAACATTTGATCAGCTTACTTATTCGGGATTCGTGCAGGATCTCAGCATTGCGACTGCCAGGATCATAGGTACTGTATGATTTTTTGTTGGTAAGATAAATAGCCTCGATAACCTTCCTCTTCTAAAAACGCAATAATTTCAAAATTTCCGCCCATTATTCTCGCACGCACCTAACGCAACCTGTTAAATTGAAATAATAAATGATTACATCAAAAACATCGCCCCATTGCGATACGGTTTAATTAAATTAATTGTTAGCAGTCGCGATATAAATGACGAGCTATGAAATGGACGAAAAAGTAGATATTTTCGAAGATAAAAGCAATAATAAAACACTTTCCTGTGCGACGTGCGGGCTATATACGACGAATTTAAGCGTAGACACGAACTTATATTAAACAAACACTTTTTTATACAAATAATAATAGTCCATGGAGATATTTAATTATAAAATTAAATCATTTTATGTTATACTACAATACACAAATCAACTTAATGTTAAAGAATTGTAGAAGTAGACGCGACGTTTAGAGTAATTTTATTATAATTTCGTAAATCTTCTCCTACATACTCGATGGCAGACATGATTTTAACTACTGAATTTATACGCACATACTCCGTCAGCCTAATCTATTGCTATAAAGGATTGATTAAAACTGTAAATTTTGAACTGCCTAGCAAAAAAAAAAAAAATTCATACATACTACGAAATAATCATTTATTACTAAATAACTAAGGAAATTAACGTCCATATTTACTCATTAACTTTCTCGAATATAATATAAGCATGATGTTAAAATTCTTTCAATAACATTATATTTTCGAAAAAAATTTTCAATTTATTTTCGATTCTTAAATTATATAGTGCCTTCATGTGCAATAACATGTGAAAAATATTAATGTTTTCAAACGTTATATATTAATACTAAATATAATACTGACGTAACTTGTAAACTTGTAAATAAAGGAAAGTCTGGCGTAGAAAGACCGCACGCTACCCGCATGATGTAACATCACCCAAGTGTATATGCCTACTATTGTACACAATATCGTGTACATAAAGCTGGTCAGTGCACGTGTTGATATAAATAGTGATTTGAGACCGTTATTAGTTAACGATCTTGTGGGAAGAAACACACATTGGGAAATAATTTAGCTTTTTATAGGACCGAATTTTATTTGTAGATCTATCGTAGTAGCTAGTATGGTAATGAAACTGAAATTCGCAGGTAAGTAGTATGTTAATGAAAATGAAATCCCCTCTCTATTAGCCTAATATCTAAAAATATAAATGAAATTACATCTTAAAAACATTAACTAATTATTCTTGCGAAGCTGGTGAATATTATTAGAATTAATACATCCTAATACATGTACAATATTTTACTTTTATGCAAGTAATCGATGAGGCCATATAATATATATATACATACGATAAAAAAAACAACTTATTTGTATACGCAGTATTTTAATCTCGGCGAACAAATTATATCTGAAAAGAGTGAATTATTAAAAAACCCGACAACTGGAAGCCCGCATCACACAAGAATTTTCCCTCAAAAGGGAGATTTTCAAGCGGCTTTTCATTTAAACCGGAAAGGATTCTGGATCTCAAAAGGGTTAAAATCCTAGTACTTACATGAGTCATCATTCTAGACGCTCGCATGACTCATACGGCGTAATTAAAAATACCTTCATTTCTCCGCGTTCTCATTTTAAAACGAGCTCCTAACATTAGCTAAGAAAAATGTCATTGTTCCGCGCCCCTTGGATAAATAGCGTTGTGTCAATAGTGACATGTCAACATTTTTAATTCATTACTTATTACCGTCTTGTCAACCCTTCTTGTCCTTATTTCAAATATAGTAAAGTCTATTTTCGTTTGAGTTTATTTTAACAATGCTTGATTTAAGTAAGTATTTTCAATTCTGTAGCTCGGAGGTGTCATTTGCATCAATCCACGTCCCATTAGGGAATTCTTAACATGATTTTATGTATTGGGATATATTTTTCTGTTTTTATCTATACTAATATTATAGAGCTGAAGAGATTGTACGTTTGTTTGTTTAAAAGCACTAATCTTAGATAATATTGGTTGGAATTGGATTTTTTTTTTGTATTGCATAGACCACTTGATCAAAAGCTTTATGTTATAAAACATTATGATGTAACGAAAGGGAGCGATGAAAAACGGTGAAAATTTTAGAAAAACGGGGCACAAATTTTTAAATTTGTCTTTGAGGGTTTCGCAAATCGGTTCAAGAAATCAATATATGTATGAAATAATGAAAAAATATTCTAAACAGTTGTCCATTAAAGATTATCTAACAATTACCTGACATAATAGCCGTATTATGCAATGTTAGAGCGGATCAATAGCACCGAATAGTTTTGTTAGGCTTCGGTGCATTGGAGCAAGTCTATTTATAAAATTATTAAAAACTAAAAACGACACCAGTTTATTACATACTTTCATAACCAAGTAATGATTAAAGTACATAGCATACAAAAGAGCAAAGAGCATTACAACACAATGAAACATAAATTCAAAATGAAAGCAACGGTTCAAATTCCAAGCCGCAATGAGTCAAATTACTGTCATAAAATGTACTTTATCTCTTTAACATACGAGTTAATTATTGAAGGATAATTGTTGTTCTCGGAACTTCACGCTTCGCCGCATAGAGGTCGCTAGCGGACAATGGATGTGTCATCTGGATTTGGATGGGAAACGGGCTGTGTCAAAGAATGTCGGTTAAGCCTGTTACATCGAGGTCAATCCTTAATAATTTTTAAATATTAGAAGTCCATAACAAGAGATAAACAAAATTCAAAACTCGCTTGTTGTAATGAGAAGTAATAAGGTCTATGAAAGTAATTTTGTTCATTTTATTGTTACCTCATCATACAGTTTAGCTTAGTTATACTTACCAGGTTTTTTTCGTTAGAAATAGACAGACTATTTATCTTAGGCAGGGATGTACAGACGTATCAAGACTAGGGGCCACTTGGGCAAATCATTGGGTAAGCAAAAGAATAAAGAATTGAGCATAAATGTATTAAATTGGAAAATAATTTATTATTTTGAGTATTATTTTTACTGTCGGCGGGCCACCGGCGGACTGCGTTCTATGCATTTCTGATCTAAGGTATTGTATTAGATACGATGTGAATGCAACCCTCTCTGGTGTTTAATATCTTAGCTTTGGTTGTAAAATAAACTTAAATACATAAAATTTGCCACTTAGATTCCATTTTCAAATACATTATAAATTTTCATTAAATCAATTAAAAAATAAACTACGATGTTACATCGTATATGCTTATAAAAGCAGGCTCTGTGGACTTGGGATAGGCAAGCAAGACCTAAAACAAATTCCTAGACATAACAATAATTTTACCACTACGATGTCTAGGCATCAGTTTGTCAATTAAAATAAACGTAAAACTAACCAATATTTCTAACAATTAAACAAATGAGTGCTGTCAACAAGATACACGTTGAACACAGGAATAATTGTAGCGATTTTGAGTGAGTTTTGACTAATGTAATGTTGCCTTAATTATCGGGGACGCCATATGTGCTCTTTCAACAAGACAAAGTCGTATGGAGTTTTTGACTTTGTTTAATTTAAAGTGCTTTTAGTTACGATGATAGAAAACAATAACTAGTTTTATACACGATTTAAACCGCTTAACTATAATAAAAAGATATACAAAAAGTTTAATACCATCGATGATATCTAAATATATTGTTTATTTATATCGTTTAATACTTATAACGTATTCATTGTATCATGTCTTACTTGCGTACTAATTTCGGCTAGTGTACTGGTTTTAACTGGATCATGGACAAGGGAACGCCTCTTGCGTTGATGCTCCGGCTCCTGAGCTTCTTAAAAGTTAACTCTTCTTTTCTCTGGATGGGCCTGGTCATGCTGCAGCGAGATCGTAGAATTGAAAGTTCTAAGACACCAATGTTTGTTAAATTATCAGTTTGCTACGCCGTAGTTGCGTAGCTGGCTTGGCAACATTTCATTAAGCACATATTTCCTTAGATATTTTAGAAAAATTAAAAATAATTAGGTAAATTAATAAGTGGTTATAAATTTTTTAACTGAGAATATTTTCATAATTAATACAAAACTTTATGACGATAGATCCCCGGATCTTGGTAAATGGTTACTACTAATATTGGTGATATTTATATTTATAATGCACTACTAAGTTCGTTATGGTATTATAATTTTTTTGTAGTAGGCAATAACTATAGGGACAAAACTTAGTATCTCTGAGTTCTCACCGCTGCTTGTTCAAACTAAATTAGCCAATAACCTTACTTCAACTTACACACTAAAGGATTGCTATTCTAAAGTCAGATGTTTACAAATTATTAATTATTTATCCCTGATTCTATTCAAAACATTTGCATAATGTGAATCATGTAGTCTTATCTCTAACACACCTGTTTAGTCACACGGCCATTGAGTTTCAATAAGCCTAAAAGTTATACAAAGTGAGTCGCATGAGTACTATTTAAGTTATATTTATGGTTTTATATATTAAAAGCGACAACCAATAAGTACCAAACGTAGTAATTATAGAGTATGTATACTAATATGTACAGTTATGTATGTATACTTATAAGAGAAACCCCCTTTCCCCCTCGTGGGACATGGGGGTTCTGTGCCCTGCCTGACCGAAACAATTGTGTTTCCCTGGGATTCCAACCCAGGACCTCCCGCGCTTAACGCAATTTAGGCAATACGTTTAACCATTTGGCTACAGAGGCGGTCGTATAATCATAAGTAACTATAAAATTGATAGATATATAATTTAGAGTTAAAACGCCTCAGAGCTCTGAGACATACTAAAAGGTTTAAATTAAAATTATAGAGGTTTGCTCGTTCTTGTTCTTAAAAAACAATGTATTTATTTCACTTGCTTTCACTTACACTATAAAATAAAGAAAATTTGAGATACATTTTCATGTATAGTATAATGTTTTATGTAACACTAGCTGGTGCCCGCGACTTTGTCTACGCAGGATTAGGATTACGTAGTATCGCGCATTTAAACTAAATGATGTCTATCATATCATATATTACATAATTATGTGTAACTAACGTTTATGGCAGCGCACGCCAGAATAGCTCGCAGAAAGGTAGGTTTTTTCCTAGTTACTTGACACTTAATGTTACATTTTGGACAGTTCACACAATATCAATGGTATAAGCTATATTATTGGAAAGTTTAATTGAAATCCATTCAGTAGTTTTTGCGTGAAAGAGTAACAAACACCCATCCATACATACAAACTTTTACGTTTATAATATTAGTAGGATTTAGTTATTTATTAATTCTTTCTATCATATATTACGACAGAGAATATAATATAGGGAAACCATTTTTATATGTACGCTTGATCAACAAATTACAGATAAATTAATATTTGCCAAACAAGACATAAATACTATCTACAGTTTACGCGAGTAGTACACATTTAAATAAAACACTTTAACGGTTTACAACTCGATATATTTTAGTTAAACTTATTTGAAATTTTTAACTAGGGCCCGACGTTTCGGATGCTTCACAGCAGCCGTCTCCACGTCACCACGGGAAGTTCAAAGAAGTTATTTCTTAAGTGTTTTATTCAAAACAGACTTAGCAGTTTTTCGTTTTATAAATTCTTTTATTAATTTGCTATTGAGTTTTAATACAACTAAGCGGCATACAGAAGTCCATGTGTTAAAAACGTATGATTTTTACTAATAACTTCCTAACGAAGGGCAATTAATGCTAATTTTATGCACCTTAAACTAAGTATCTATAACATTGGGCACACTTGTTCAACAAAGCAACACATGTTCGCTTTTTTTAGAATATATTATTGTGACAATACTTCCACGCCTCATTTATTTTATTAGGTTTACAGGGCGCGAACAAATCGAAAAAAATTTAAAGTAACTATAGTACCCAGTAGTTTCTTTTTTCTCAAATGTTGTATACTATGCGTGTTACTAATACATTTGGTACAAATGGTTCTAGATAAAAGGAAATAGTCGAAGAGAAACGAAAAAGACGAAAGAGTTTTGCCACATGTTACAAATAAGCTCCCCTCCAAAAAAAAAAATTAACATTTTTAATCAAAAATCTGGTACTTATACACCAACAAGGAGCATTTCAAAGTTCAACGAGTGTTTGAACAAGTCATGGGTTGTATTTAGACCAGATCCTACTAATTTCTATATAATTCTATAACATTTCTAAAATATGTGGTCGGAATATTGAGCTTCTGAACACGTCACAAACCACTAATGAAAAAAATCGCGTACTAAGACATTTAGTCTTAGTTCCGAGTTTCGATTTCTGTCTGTCGATATCTGAAATATCTTTATTGGACGTGGCTAATTCACTTTACATCTAAGTAACCCCATTGCTTCATAAATAAAAGTAATTTCTATTGTACGTTTTTCTATTAAGGCAATATTAACGGATTTTATAAAAAATCACTAAAATTTGTCGTCGTTTGTTGACGGGTCAGCGTTTTAATTTTCATAAAAAAAAACACACAATGACTACCAATCACAGGACAGCGGCCATTTTAGCAACTTTGTAAGAACTGTTTTGTAATTTACGAGTCTCCTTTGTGGACGCAATGTATTTTATGTCTTTATTGGGCAATTTGTCATGCACCAATTTGGAGGACGAGGAACGAGCTCTTGGTGGTCTGAAATTTCTTACTTATTTCTTGTATTCACTGGATAAAAGTGCCGATTTGCTTGTAATGGTATTACGATAATCAAAAAATATTTGTAAATAAGCATGTTAAAACTAATTATATATCTGTGAAATCTCATTTCCCATACAGGCATATGGCAGATGAGCTTTTGTGGTCGTTATAGAAAACAATTTTATTTACGAGATTATTGAATTTTTTTTGTCTACATTTATATTTTTAGGTATCAACCTTCACCCAGTACAAGTCATGATTTTCAATTTAGGTATTAAATATATATAACTTAAATAGTGATAAATCATTATTTATAATTTGTCAAAAAGACTTTTTACGAACGAAAGTTTACATTATTTCTTGTTGAAAGGACTAAATCGAATTGCTTTTTATTTTTACGAATACGTGCAAAATTCGTATATTTGCCTCTCACTGTGTGGTCTTCGATCGGTGTAGCGAATCGAAAGTTAACTAAATAGAGGTGTTTCTCTTGTTATCATTATTCTCGTGGGTGGTATTTTGGGTCAGTGTGGATAATTTTGACATGTTTATAAAAACAGTAGGCGGCGATGCGAAATTGGTTCTTGTGTCACAATACCTTAATAAAGGTACCTATAGGTAACTATACATATAGGTAATATGTTAACGTTACACTTTTTCATACAAAAAAAAAAATAGGAATTTATTACTGTAATTAATTTATTAATGCAATATAAGTTTTTACTTTTTATTAAAATACTCTATACTACCTTCATTCATTCGTCATACTACATCCAATGGCTTTGCCCTGAAATATTTTTTATTATGTAGAAGGCATTTTACAATAATCGGTAGCGGTAGTAAACAACTTTTAATTAAAGGTTTCTCTAAAGATGTTTAACTGTAGGTGTGTACAAATGTACGTGCAATTTTACCTATAATAATTTCGTATTTACCGCTGTAAGGTTTTGGAACTACAGAAATACAAATTCAATTTAATATTTTTTTGTGTAAAATGAAACTCTTAAATTTAAAAGTTTTTGACAGCTTATAAAGATGATTCAGATAAAAAGTAATACTCACGATAATACTCTATTTTAGTTTAACTACCCTCACTTTAAATCCGCAAAAAGCCCTCGCATATTTCACCCTTCAGCGATTTAGTGTGCTTTCGATAAAATGTTTGAACTTTACAATGATGTAGATTTATCATAAATGCTTATAAATATTAGGTTTGAGATTCATTGGGCGCTAGTAACCTAAAGAAAATCGAGAACATTTTAAATTTGCAAAATTCTTAGTTCTATATTTAAAGGTACAACGTAAAATATGTTTCACTATTGGTGGCAAGCTAACATTAACATTTGAATAAATATTTGAGAAAAAAATGTATATAAATGACATTTTTTTTTAAATTTAAAACAAAAACATCCCAAAAATCAACATTTTCTATGCTTGTAAGCTTGATATATATTTTAAATTGTTTCCTCATAACCTATTTGATAATATTATATTGTATTGTTAGGTTGTAATTATTAATAATTGTTTAATAATTTTCTCATTTTGTTATCCTTTACCAAATCTTTACTCGGTGTATCACAGTCTTATTGATCTCTAGCTTTTGCTAAGTTAATTCGAATGGATGGATACCAAATGTAAGTCATCGTGACTATACTATTCTTATACTTAAGAGGTTATCTCGTTTAAGTGCATAGAATCCCTTAGTATTATTTTCTATAAATGAATATCTAAAGTAAATCGCGTAACGTAACGCGTTACAACGCCAACCGGATTATTCTCAATATGTATTAATTAGTAAAATTAAAATTAGTTTATTTATCCCCCCCCCCCCATAATAAAAAAAAAAAATTTTTTTTTTTTTATAATAAAAAAAAATTAAATATTAAAAAAAAAATAAAAAAAAATATTTTTTTTTTATATAATTTAATTAAATAAAAAAAAAAAAAAAAAAAAAAAAAAAAAAAAAAAAAAAAAAAAATTTTTTTTAAAAAAAAAAAAAAAAAAAAAAAAAAAAAAAAAAAAAAAAAAAAAAAAAAAAAAAAAAAAAAAAAAACAAATACCAACTTCGACGGAACAGATGGCGCTAGCGTAGCAATTTTTACTTTGACATCAGAGGTATCCTCCATCTTTAGTCTCCCCATGACCACAGCTGCTGCAAAGTAACCGAAAGGTCGAGCAGAAGTTAAAAATAATTTTTGAATAAGTTTCACTAATGAATATTTATTTAAACATTTTTTTACTTTAAATCATATACTAAGATAAACATAGTGCAAAAAAGTAGCCTCAAGTCGTCAAAATGCAAGGAAAAGGGTGCCCCAAATCTATCTATTATCAATGATTAATTATATCGCCCACTTAACTATAACAAAGTATTACTCAAAGTCATAGCGCACGTAACAGGTGAACGCATTACAGATTATACACGCTAATTTGCGTTTAACGCCATCTGTTGTACGCGCAACGCCGATTACGATCTATTCAAGAATCGAAACATTCAATGAATCATACCCTCATTTTTGCGTAAACTTTTGAAACTTAATTATTGCGTATTATATATTAAGAGTTGATTAATAATATTTAAAATTGTAAAAAAGCAAAAACGTAAAAAATTACCACTTGTTTGTATTATAATTGCGTATCCTTCTCTACACCTTTAAGGGTTTAAAAAACAAAATATATTTGTTAACCCTGACTGGGGCTGCTGAAAAGCAGCCGAGCTGTAGTTAAAATAAATAAAATATAATTTATATATTTTTCGGTTTGGTTAAAACTGATAAAAGATTTTCATTTTAATAATTAAATCCAGTAGAATCAGAACGGTACTGCTCTACATCAAACAGCATAATTAATGATTCAGATGACCCTGATTATTAGTAATTAGAAATTACTGATTATTAGTAATTTTAATTCTTTAGTGTTGAGTTTTATCTATCTATATATGAAACCAAAGGAGGTTTCATATATAGATATATAAGAATTAAGAATTACTAATAATCAATAATTATATATATTTTAATTATGAGTACTCATGTGTAGACAAAGACATATTTTAATCATTGTTAAAGAATAATATACCTCGTAAAAAAATGCAGCATCACCGAATTTATCAATAAATCTCGAGATATTTTCCAATACCTTAATTTCCTCTCCGATTCGATTACGGCGTTAGAAGTAGCTAAGTCAGCAGCGCTGTCATTATTCATTCAATGCACCCCAAAAATTCACTTTCGCTATATTAGGCTTCATAATCTCTGCTTATTCGTCATACTTATTTATTCATGGCTATAAGTTAATATTTTCCTATAACATATTTTGGCCTGTACACAAGTCTTTTAATAAACCAGTGACAGGCCTAGAGTTCAATGCTTGAAATTTTAAGCGTTAGTAATTCTTTTATGAAAGAGGAGGCAACAAGCAGTGGTCAAGAGAGGTTGCAAGCAATTTGATGGAAGGTAAAAAAGCATTTAACAAGTAAATAACATGACCTATTCTCGCTTTGGATATTCGGAAATCCATGGACTGAAACAGAAACGCGACTATCGTGGACCACCATCCACAGATGAAAAGCCATCCTACCAAAGAAAAACCGTCATCTGTGACCCGTACGGAACCTCGATATTCCTACCAACCATGTAATACCCAGATGTCAAGTCGAAGTCAAACATGTTTCTGAAAACACAACTCGAACCCACGATTACTAGCCATAGCTGCCCTTACACCAACCAGCCCGTCGACTTCTCTTTACTAATACGAAAACTTCCTTGGAATATATTATTTGGACAACGATTACCTTAGACGCCGTATGTTTCCGTAATAAACACTTCCGCATAAATCGCATTAACAATGAAAAAAAGACAAACACAAAATTACTAACCATTTGACATATGACACCGCGAATATTCAAATTAATGCATTACCAATATGAGCAAAGGTGCACTTGAGGGGAACAAGGGAGCCTTTACAACGTCCAATGCAATCCACACTTAACCTACGTCTCCTCAAAAGTTATCACAGAGTATACAACTTATATGAAAACAATTTGCGATTTACGCAGTATACCAATAACTGTCTATGCAGTTGTTTTACTCTGTGGCGCTCAATCGGGGAAATCGGGGTGAAATGTACACACAGGTTATGACATGTAATTTGCGCGTAAATCAAATTTGACTCGTGGGTGGGTTCGCTTGTCGGGCACATATGGCGATGTTTCTATAGGATTGTTTCGAATTTGAGTGCTTTCGTGTGTTCTTTGACGCTTGGTTCGTGATGAATAGAAATAAAGCTGTGTTTTAGGACGTTTAGGGCGGGTATTGACACGCATCGCTTCACTGTTATAGGCGCACAGATAATTTGGAAATGTGACCCATCATAAATAACATAGTATTATTAGATATATATAATACTAGCTGATCGGGCAAACGTTGTTGTTTGCAATATAAATAGTATTATTAGTTACAATTGTTGATTGCCATAATAACGTTTCTTACAAGTTAATCTTAAAAGAGAGCTGATACTAGATTAGACATATACACTTGTTACTGTTTAGATCATTTAAAAGGGAATCATACTTTGATAAATATTTTTGGTTTCTCAAACCGTTCTTGCAGCGCACGCAACAGACACCCCAGAAGATTTTTTTCCACATTTCCATTTTTCTTTGCTTTTTGGTCGCAGCTAATTCATACAGCAACCTTCCTCAATAAATTGTCTCGAAAAATATTTCCACCATTTACAATTAACTTTGTTGAGAAAAACACGTTTAAACAAGCTTCAAAGCATTCAGAACGTCGTGCCGTATTTAAAATAATTTTCAAATGAGTCTAATATATATCGCGTTTTAAACCGTTAAATTGTTTTATTTTAAAGGTTGAAAAAAATAAAAACTCTATTTAAAAATATAGATAGTATCGTGTCTTAGTTTAGTCCAATTTTGATTTATCATTATTTTTTAAACATTTTTTAAACTACATATATTTTTAAAAGTGAAGTGACTCTTTGTTCTTACCAAAAATGAGATTACACTTTTTTTAAACTATTCATTCAAGCTACCTAGTATCTTGTCGATGCAAATGATTAATAACTTTTAACACGTGTGTTTCTTCCTATTGAAACATTTGTTGTAAAATTACGCACGGTTTCGATAACAATCGAGAAAGGGTTGCATTCAAGGCAATATGGGTTAACAGAATGATTTGCATATTATACATCGAACACAAATGTCATTGCAATATTAAAGATATTGTACTTCCGGTTTTCATGTTATGTTTCTTTTTTCTTATATCCTTAGATTCCATAGACTCTTAGATTTTTATAGAACTCAATTATTATTATCCCACGCCTATCGCAGGGTTTTAGATCTGGTCAGACCCCCCCCCCGGTTTTTAATGACAGCATAAATTTATTAAAACCATGTTTAAGCAGTAGATCCCAAAAAACAACATACCTAGCGGAAAGCTCGAGGACACCCAGCCAGCTTCGCCAAATACCAACCACAACGGAACGTGCGTGCGTTCAGTTTTCTCGACTTTAGGATAGCTTTGTTGTTTCCCTTCGGGCGGCTGGCTTATCACCTTCCATCTTCAGTGCAAAGCATCCATAACGTCGGGCCATAGTTAAAATAATTTATAAATAAGCTTGTAATGTAGGTATTGCTTTTTAAACCATTAAGAGTATTTTATAAAATTATTGTGTTTTCGCTTATGCCCTCCATGCCCTATTTATACAATATATCCGCTTAACACAAGCAGCACGCTTTATACCGGGATATTAATCCAAATGCAGTGGCTTTATTCTGCTAAATAGTCACTTATTAAAGTCGGCTCACATTTTACGCTTACACTATCCGCCACAAAAACTAAGCCACCCTACGGTTTAGTGAACACCTGCGATATTCACATACAACTCAAACAAAATGTTTGTGGCACTTGCAATAAAAGACGCTCGACGAATTGTAGTGCACGTTTTCAGTATTGTGCAAATTTAATGGGAACGAAGTTCCTTAGTTATTGGGAGATGTATTATAAGTATACGGAAATATTTTAAAACAACAATTAATAAACCCACCGCTCTGTAGCCAAATGGTTAAACGTATAGCAATGCGTTGAGCGCGTGAGATCCTGGGCTCGAATCCAAGGGAAACAATAATTGTTTCGGTCGGGCAGTGCACAAAAGTCTGATCAACTACTTGCCTGTTAAAGAACGGATCAGTGAAAACAAAAATGTGTTCGCCCCATGCCCTCTATGACGGGGAAATTAGATTGTCAGACACACATAATTAATAAACCAAAAAAAAATATACTTTTCATTAATAGTTATATAAGCACCATTTTCTGTCACCTCAATTGTCAGCTATTTGTCACCTCTCCACCCCGCGCTAATAGTAATGAAGAATTATTGTTTTTACGTCACACTCCAGTGTTTTGTATAAGGATTTCCTTTCCATAAGTCTTGGCAGTACTTGATCAAACACGTTTCACTTGTCTCTGTTTTTTTAATGATTTAAAACAAATGCTAAGGTTGAAATTATATTGCATGAGAGGTGCATGTATCAATAAATTGAAAAATTTGACGATAAGGATTCGGTAGCTCAATTGGTAGAGCAACAGAACCACATGCCGGGTCAAGTCCTGCCCGAGTCGAATTTTTTTTCAATTTATTATCCATTATTAAATTATTATATACTTCTAATTTCTTTAAATAAAAACATAGTGAGAGGGCAAAAGTTTCGAACAATTCAATAATTGTGTATAATACTATCTGTGTCAGCAACTTTGTCAACTTACTTGTCATTTGGCAGTCAAATTTTGTTGTTGCAAACCTCTACGTCTTTATAAATTTAAGCTGCTCACGACATCGGTCGCGTCCCGTTGCTCGAAACCCGTCGTTCGGTTCCCGTCGTAATCTTAAAAGATAGACATATAGTGTCGGTAACATTTGTTCACAGCGTACGCATCAGAAACGCACAGAAATGAAAAATTTCTCCCGTTTTGTTCACATTTCCCATTATATATTCGCTTCTATTAGTCTTAGCTCAATGTTTTATAGCTTATAGCCTTTCTCGATAAATGCTCTACCTTACATAAATTTTTCAATTCGAACCTGGTTCTGAGATTAGCGCGTTCAAACAAAAAACAAACTCTTCAGTTTGTTTATTAGTATAGATAAAAATTTATTTAATAGATTGTTTTGAGATGAGAATTGATAGTGTTTATATAATAATAATACATATTATTACATAAATGTAACTAAGTGTATGTATTTTTTGCAGCTGAAATACAGCACAATAAAATCTTTTAAATGCGTCTTACCTTAAGACACTGTAAATGAGCGTTGTTATATATCATAATTGATGAATAAAAGTAATCCTGTTTGTGTGGTGACCTATGCCATAAAGATATATAATATTATTTTTTGCTGACACATCTTTGACATAGCCATTGCACATAAGTAAAGACAAGGAAACGTGTCCGAACATTATCTTCAATGACTAGTGAATACTTGCCCCCAGTAAAGTGGGCTGACAAATAAATCATTGCTAATACGATTTTGCTTCAACATATTTACCCCGGTATCCCCTCGTTCGAGATACAGGGATAGTCTTTTAGGATTCATCATCTATCAATATTTATAATTATTATCATGAAACGTAATATGGGATAAATGTAATAATTACTTTTGTTTGAAATACAAAATAAGTATTTTAGATTGAGTGAGTTGTTGGTTCAAGATTCGAACCCACGAACAACAAGACGATAGAACTTAATAAAGAACGGCATGTTCTCTTTCGCTACTGTTACATATTATGTAACAGTAGCGATCCAAGATAATAAACATCCTATTCACTTAGGTCAAAATTATATTCTGGATGTGGATCAAATAAAGTTAACATTGTTTTCACATTTATTATCACATTTTAAAAAAGCAACTACCCACATATAACAAGAAAATCATCCAAAATTTATGGATTTCAGTTACTACCAGTTTAACAAAAAATATTATTTTTTTATCGAGACAATTTACTGAGTTTATTTGAACTAGAATTTATGTGTCAAATGTTTCTAGAGATATCTAAGGCAAAATCAAACATTTAGCGTGGGCAATTATTACTACACATTATGTATAATTGTATGCATTAGTAAATTCAATATCAGTGCAATATCAAAGACTATCCTCTATCAATAGGTCTCAGTGAAGTCAAGTGTATTGAACATTCGGTTTAGTGTGAGCCACCACCAACATAATATACCTAATCAATGAACTAAACCTCTTAATTGACCGAGCTAATCCCGCTCGCCTCAAATCAACCCTTTGTAGGCAAGCCTTAATCCCAATACGCACCGTGGCCAGCGCAAGCCTAAGCCTTCGTGCAAATATCAAAGTAAGCAAACCGATATTAAGCAGGCTTTACGTACAGTCGTGTGGAGAGGTGAATTGTTATTGAAACGAAAAATATAGAAGTGAACACAATAAAATCAAATGGCGTTACTCGCTAATAACTTACATAGTTAACGTAGAACGACCGACAGCCACGAACAGCAGGTCGTTTGTACTTTATAAAGCAACGGCAAGATATGTATTATTATAACGAATATTCGGTATCCTTTATATTACGAGGCTAAATACCGAATACTAGTTATGTATTTTGTAATGTTACATATAGAAATTAGATTGAATTCATTTAAAATTTCAGTTCTCTTAAAGTATTTACAATAATACATTTAATTTTATATATTATTTTTTCGAATTTCTTCTAATAACAATCACACCTGTTGTAAGTTTGGCGTGATGAGAAATTAGACTGAGTAGTTTTCATAGTAGATCTTTCGGCTATTCTGTCAGGGGCTCACAGAATATTCGGTGTTAAGAACTTGTATAGGACATGCCTCCCTCCGTCCCTCGCTACTACTAATCCATATTCCTTAAAATATTAACAATGCCAAAAAATAAATTTATAAGTGTGTTTGTTTACGTGTAGCTATGTATGTATATATATGGGAGAGAGTAATTAAAATTTCTAATGTCAGGTTAATTTATGAGTTAGTTTTAGAAACTCGGGGTACAAAACATGTATAGGTTGATAAAAAATCATATCTTACGGGGAGCATCAGTACGATTAAACAAGAAACGTTGGTTCGAGTCCCAACAACGGTAGATATTTTTTTTAATCTTTCTTAAAAATCGATACACTTTTCTATAACACTGTACGTTACAGTACAGGCACTTGCCAGCGTACTGTACGCTCGATTGAATCGCTCCATCCATATGTTTGCTGTAACCGTAATTCTGAAGCTGCCTCGCTGTAAAATAGGGAATTAACAGTCACTGTGCGGCAGACAGACCGCTTGAGGTATAAATCTTTGAATCGTTGAACAGTCGGCGCAGTACTACGTAAAATTGCGTTAAGTCACGTAAATTCTATCGTAGTAGCTACAGCTATACTCAGTAAGCTTCTGCTTTCAGTAACAAAACGCTATAAACACGGACAAACAAATAAGAGAAAAGACATTTTATATATTACTATCATTCTTCATAGATATACAAAACAATTAAATCGATTGATTTACACTCAGTACTCAGTAAGAGGGCTAAGTACCATTCCATAATATATTTAGACGGGTCAAATGTAATGATACGATATAATATTATATATAAACAAAAAGTATAGTCTCAAAAGAATCTTCATTGATTAGAGATTGATGAATTTTTATGTACATTTTTAATAGTATGTAAAAAGCTAGTTATTCCACATTTGAAATTAGAAACATATTAAGTTAAATCATGCAACTAAATAATTAATATCTTCTATCAATATTCCTATGTTGACATTACAGAGGGCGCTTAAGGCGGATTAAGCGACAGACTGTTGACTTACTTAATGCACGCCATCTAGCTGTAGGCTTTGTAAACACACCATAACTGATCTATTTGGTTATCTGTGTTAGCTTGCACGATATTCAATTTGATCTAAGCCTTAAGGCTAAGGTAAAAATGATTGTCATATTGTACGACGAAATATGACGCACAGATTTGTTATGTAATTTTTATTACAAAATATAATAAAACAATTTGCTTCAAGTTAAATTCAATGGCGGAAAAACATAATTTCGGTCAAGTGGGCACAGAAGTATGAGCAACTAAGTCGCTTCTAATGGTTTAAAATGCGATATCCAATAACTTATCTACAATATATGTATATATTCACTTCGGCCTTACGTTTCGGATGCTCTACAGCAGTTGTGTAACGGGGGAAAAACATTGTAAAAAGTTAAATCAAATATTTTGCGTTCTAAACCGTTAAAAGTGTTTTATTTAAATGTTCCCCACTCGCGTAAACTACAGACAATATTTAAAAATCAATTAATCGAACAGACAAATGTGTCATAGACGTCTTAAATAAATACACGTAATAACGTGTGTAACGTTGCTTTAGTTTTAAGAAAATAAAGCGCAAGTCTGAAATTGAACAAATTATAACTGTCAGGTCATTGACCCCTGCCCGTGCAGATAGAACATAATGCGAGCATCAGTAATTGTTTCAGTTAATGCATAATATAATCGATGCAGGGCTATTATGGAGTTGTAGTAATCTGTCGACCGGTCGCGAAGTCACGCCCGTTTATATATAGGATGTTTCCAAAATATACCACATGTTATATGTGAACAATGAAAACTACACTAACTAAACTACTAAAACAATCAAATTTTTGCTTTCGTTTAACTGATTGTATCTCATAGACCGACATATATATACTAATGTTATAAAGGTGAATAATTCGGTTGTTTGAATACGCAAATCTCAGCTCGTTCGAATTAAAAGATTATTTTTTTGTGTTGTTACTGTTTATCTAGGAACGCTTAAGGTCATAAGACATCAGGCTGCGACCATAAAACGGATAAAGTTATTCATCTCTGAGCAATTCCGTTGCGTGCGCCGCAGAAACTCTTCAAGATAGCGAAGAAAAATGAAATAATTGTTCTTCTTAAATTAAACCTGCGATTAGCGCGTACAAACAAACAAACTCTCAGCTTTATATATTAGTATAAATTCATTATTTGTTGACGGACGCACAAACTGCACAAACAACCAGTATGTAGACAATTATGATAAATCGCAAAACAACATATAACATAAAACTTTGAAATGTAAGGAGGTACTTGTTCATTCTTAGATGCACGCTGTATAACTAACATTGCATCAAAAGCGTAGGAGCGTCATTTATCATCGTAAAGATTAACTGTGCGTGTGTGCACTTGTTCTACTTAAACGTTTCCACGATTTATTTGTGCTTTTTATTCAACAAAACACATACGACTCAAACACAAAGGGATAACATTTTATAAATCTTTAATTAGTTACTTGGAGATTCAGATTGGTCTATTGGTACACCCGACTTCTTTCGTTTGTAAGGTCGGGTATTCAGTCCACGTGCTACACGTTTTAGCTGGTAGGGCAGGAGTCCCAACTGTGGGATAAATATGATGGTGCTCATAAATGTAAGCTAAAGCGATATTTCTTGTTACAGACAAGTAAGTAATATCTGAGGTAGATACATAATGTTGTAACATTGTCTTATTATCTAAAGACAATAATGCATAATAAAAACATCACTATAGGCTAAGGTAATGTTACTGTAATATATAAATACAATGAGCGCAAGTTAATATTGCGTATGATTGTTTTTTTTTTATAGATAGAGGAGGACAGGTAAGTATGGGATTCACGTGATGGTAGGTGAAATATAGGCTACCTATACCATCTAAACAAGATGCGCTGTCGCCCTATATTACCTTTGGATATTCGGAAATCCGGACTGAAACCGGTGGTTCGTGACCCGAACGGAATTTTGATTTCCTACCGTCGAAGTCCCACATGGTTAAAAAAATTAGAAACATGTTTGACGGATGGGGATCGAACCCACGACCCGTTGATTTGACATACATTGCTACCATTTCACCAACGAGCCCGTCAAAAGTTTTATAGTTATACACGCTTTAAAAAAGTCCAACATTTAATTTTCATAGACAGTTATCGCGTTTCACTTGTTTCTTATTAAAGGCCTTAATATCCATTTTAGTGAAATAACAGCAACAATCCCTCTGTCATAATGAATAAGACACGGTCTGACGCTTCTAAAAAATATTAAGGGTCAAATGGGCTAACGGAAGAAACGATTGTAGTTTTTTTCTTATATTATTGGGGTCGGTTTGGTATGCCGAAATCATGTACGGTTGGTTTACATGAAAGATATATTTTTTTTAGAAAATAACTTTTTTAAATGTATATTTTATAACGATGTGTATTTCTTTTTTAATTATCATATAATTATTAAAAAAATAGTGAGCGCCCAAATTAACAGTAAATTTCACTTCACAAGAGTAATGTCACGAACAATTATTATAATAAAATTAATTAAACGCACTAAACAATATCAAAGATAATTTCATAAAAGTGATAGCCGGTTTTCTTTCCGAGGTGGGAGCTTGAAGCGGACACATTTCTAAGTCCGTCCTCTCTAATTTTAGGTCGTATTTGAGTGAATTTACTGATTACTCAGAACGCCGCATCAATAGGTATTCTACGTAACTAGGTGTTGACGAAGTGTGTATTTTATACCATTATGAGAGATCGATCGAAGTAATTTATTTATAAAACCTTTTTTAATTACTAATTACATAAATAAGAGTTTTTGCTATTTCAGTACAATATATTGTTCAAAAAATCAACCATATTAAAATTGTTGCCATGTAACCGTTGCTAATAATGCGTATCTCACATTTCCGAATTTGCGGTAAGCGATTTTTTCTCTTGTTTCCCTAAAAACGCCTCTTGCCAATGAGACGGAACGTATTAATATGAACGTCACCCAAACACGACCTTTATTGTGGGTAACTTTGTCATTACTTGTCAAATTATTTAATTTTTTAAAGAATTGACGTCGTGGGAAAGGTTATTGCCAGTAATGATGACATTGGGTTTGTTTTTTGAACTTTTTAGCAACAAATTTGGGGAGTTTTTAATCCTTTCCTCAAGGGAGTTATGTTATGTTTTGTAAGCGTGAGAAAAAGTGTAAAAGTTACTTATAATTACTTGCTTATTCTCCTTTAAAGTATGTACGATAGCTAAACACAACAATGCAATGCAATGCGTTTTAAACTATTAAAATGTTATAGTTAGGGATTATCTGTAGTTTACATAAATAATTAAGTAAAACAATTTTAACGGTATGGAATGGAATATGTTAGAAAACATTTATTTAAATAAAACACTTTAACGGTTTAAAACGCGATATAGTCAGTCTCCCTCTGACCACGGCTACTGCAAAGCATCCGAAACCTCGGGTCGAAGTTAAAAATAATTTTCAACTAAGTTTAAGTAATATATCGCGTTTTAAACCGTTAAGGTGTTTTATTGAAATGTGTACTACTCGCATAAACTATAGACAGTATTTAAATATATTTTATATAACTACAGCCAGATATTTCAGATGCTTTGCAGCCTAAGTGAACTAATATATTTCGCGTTCTAAACGTTACAAGTGTTTTACATTGATGATTTTTTTCTTTACTACGTTATCAGTACTATGCAACTTCTCTTACAAAACAAGTACATACTTAATATAAAAGTATTTTTCCATACGGATTTAAATCCTTACATGAATTGCGTTCAAGCTGCACTTATAAAATCATTTAACCACAAAGTAATATTTCTTTTAACTCGTACAAAAAGTCAAAGAGTAGAATTAATTTCCCCGCTTTTCATTATCCTTAATCATTACTTGTCGTGATTTTTCATCTCTATTTAAAAGCCATAAAGCGTATTATTGCTTGAGCGAAATCTCAAAGGACAATTATTGCGTTATCGACAACATACAAAGGAGTACAATATGCCTAATGGAGGCAACTAGACGCAACCCATTCACCTAACAATTACAGACTTAATAGAATAAATAGAGTAATCAGGCCACTTCAGTGCAGGCACCGAGTGGGTTAGTACATCCCGTTCGATAAAACATAGTGCGATGTGTAAAATATTTTTTTTTTCACAATTATTCTAAAAACATTAAGTGTTAATACTCATTTATTTTTTACAACTTCGTACATACTTGTCTAACTAATTGTATTGTTATATGAATATTATATAACTTACAATTAATAAACTATTACAAATTAAAATTTTGCTTTTATGAATTGACTCGGAGAATATATAAAGACGTATATGATACATATAGTATCTGATATATTTTTAATACTAAAGAATACATTTTTATGAAGAGATATAGGGCCTTCAAAACTTTATTAAAGAGTAAATTAAATGTAGTCTTTATCTCAGTAGTGATAAAATTATTTATTTAAACGCGCAGCCTTTTTAATTGCACGAGTTATTCTCCGGACCTGCCAGGGAGGTACACACGATAACCAAATCCCGAAGCTTGAACACCTTTTGTTAGCGTTATTTGGATGCTAATGTGTTAATTATCAGTTTTGCATCGTAATCAGGCCGCCCTGGATATGAATATTGTATTTTAGCCTAATATGAATGGTGTTTGTTAGTTAAATTGTTCATTGTTCGTTGATTGTTGTTTAACAAGTGAAATTCTTGATTGACAGTGTTATTGATGTAATTTTAAAGTGTTCGAAAATTAAAATGCAGAGTGTCGAATATGTAATTGTTATCTATTTAGGTTTTACACTTAGTTGCAACTTAGTAATAGGCCTTTGCATTAGTTTCGATGTTATTTTGTACAGCACCTAACTCATGTATGTAGAGCTTAGGGCAGGGCGTACAATGTCAAATGTATCCGTTTCCCCAAAACATTCTATTCAAAGACAAGTAGGTGACAGTTTTTCTGGAGTACAAAGCTCAGACGTCTCGTGGCAACAATTTTTTGCCACACATCTCTTCAACACGACTGAGTCAGCTGAGGACAACCGTTGAGACATTGAAGTAGAAATTTTGTTTGTAGCACAGTCGTGTAAAAAAAACTAAAACTACAAACGTTGCGAGAAACGCAATAAAAAAATAACAATTTTGAAAGGGCTCAAACTCAAGGGTTAATAAAAGGGCCAAGTTCAAACATCAAATCAAAATTTAGCACCCCATACGTCAACCGAAGATAAAATGGCGCGTACAAATTTTTAATGCCGTGTTTTAAAAGTTTATTTTTTAATAGCCACCTTTTAGTTTCATTAGGGGCAATAAAAAGGTAATGCTGCATTGTTACCGATAAATGAATTTTAAGATGATTTTGCGATTTTATTATCGATTCTCGTTTTACGATTGGCTTTTTTGTGTGGGAATCACTTCCAGGTGTTTGAATATAAATAAGCAAGTGACAGTTGGTGACATATATTTTCTTATATTAATCCTTCGACCTTATATTTACTAAACTTAATAGTAGTATTAGTACTAAAACATTAACTAGTCTTTTGTGTAAAATAATCGCAATATTCGTAACTAATTTACTAAATAAATGTTAAGTTCTCAAACACACTCTTATTTACAGTGTTAAATCAAAAATATGTAAAACCTACTTTTGTAGTGCATTTGATTTCCTTTCAGTTAATAATTTTTCAATACAGAAATATAAACGTCCACATATGGGAGTTTCTTAAAGATATGATATAAATTAAGTAAAAAAAAAATCTTTAATTGCCGTTCTTTACCGTTGTAAAAAAAAGTAAAATTTCAGTAACCAAATATCAGTGTCGCCTTACTGATCACTTACATTTGCATGTCAGAAGTTGGTTAGCCTTATGTGCCCAACTGGAGCAAAAGTATTATAAATCTTCCACCTTAGTACTAAAGACCTAGCGCTAGGAAATATAGCTGAACTAGGCTCATGTTATCAAGGTATAAGTTGACGGCCTCGTTGGGGTAAGGATAGCTGTATGGCCAATAATCAGGGCGCTACATTTTTCTCATTAATTTATAATTTTTCTGAAACATGTTGAACTTCGTCTGGTTTTCTGGATATTTAATTTGTGGTAGGAATAGCGCAATTCCGTCCGGGTTACGAAGCACGAAGTTGGATTGTGGAGTGTGGATTTCCGAATATCCAAAGCCAAAGTCGACTACACATCTTTTCGAGATGTCATATGGCTGGAGTATTTCACCATCCACCACGTGCTTGTCTCCTCTATCATATAAGATATTATTAAAATCAAACCCGCAGACTCAAACAAATTAACCTCATAACACTATAATATACGCCATAATAACACACATCAAAGATTAAGGTTTATCTATTCAATATTCCGTTTTTAACTAATTTATGAGTTTTAGACACGATATAACGCCCATACACTTATTTGTTAGGATATAGAGTAACTAGATCTGACAGTTATAAACATTTTGAAAACATTATTTACATGGATATTTTATGCCAATTTAATTTTTTCTTAAGTCGAATTTTCGAAACATATAATCTAAGCATATGGCAATTTATTCAAATTGTAATTTAAATACTGTCTATAGTTTACGCGAGTAGTACACGTTTAAATAAAAACATGGTCTCCCCGTGACCACGGCTGCTGCAAAGCATCCGAAACGTCGGGCCGAAATTAAAAATTATTTCCAAATAAATTTAACTAATATACCGCGTTTTAAACCGGTAATGTGTTTTATTTAAATTGTAATTTATTGAAAATACATTGTACATGGAGAATAATTAATTTATGAAATATATTTTCTTACTAAAAGTTGACTTTGTTTTCAAAGTAAATCATTGTTAAAAATGTGTCCCATCCAGTATCTATATATCGAAACCAAATAGGGGCAACGTAGGAAGCGGGCACAAGAAATGAGATTTTAACTACGAGTACAACATGTAAATTAATTAATAACCACTCTGCATTGTTATTTAAACTGTTTAAAACAGCACTTTAACTAATGAACATAATTTCATTGATACATGAGCTTTAACGTGTACGCTACAGCGTGTATACTTTTGTTCTATACTGTTGTATAAATTTGAATGTTTTATTTAGCTGTGCTTGAAGTTACGTAAGAACACAATAAAAATAGTATGTTATAAGATTTGTCTTTTAAGTCGAGTTATTTAACAGCCATATGAAAATGCAATCCATGAGTTACACTTAAAAGGCGATCTTAAGTTTTTCTAAAGTCAGATATACCTACACTTAATACTGTGTCTAAGACTTTGTTAAGACGAGTAGTACACATTTAATAAACACCTACACCCCGTGACGATAACCTACAAAACGTCGGGCCGCCGGGTCTTATAAATAATAAGTATATATTTCAAGTTTTAAACCGTTATATCTGTTTTATTTTACATCACATCTTAAATTCTAATATTCTCCCATAAAAACAATAAAGCGGATACCATGCGTTGATTTATCTCCTCCCGCTAAATAACAGAAAATTAAATAGAGTCCTGTCTAATTATAGTCGTTACTCTGCAACGGGGTAATTGCAGTTTTTGTTAAGGGTAGGTTACATTACGTATTCAACTTTTTGTTTACTCTGCTCGGTCAGCAAACTTAAGATTTTGTCCTCCACACCGAAACCATAGTTTCGGTCGGGCAGAACACAGAAGTTACATGAATGACGACAGGTCTGTTCGGTGACCCACATTGAGAAACATGAGACACTAAAATATTTTAAAAAATACACTATAACATTTTTTTTCTGTTTATCAATATAAATGGTCCTTCCACTGTATGGCAAATAATTAACGGGTCGAGGCTTCGAACCCCGAGCGGGTCCAATATTGTTCTAATCAATTTATATTTTTTCTGAAACATGTTGAACTTGGTCTTGATGTTTGGATATTAAATTTGTGGCACGAATGTAAATTTCCGTCCTGGTTAAATACTATCGTTTGAACTACACATGAAAGCCGTAAATTTTAATCGCGTTTCGATATCAGTCTGTGGATATCCGAATGTCCAAAGCTGAAATAGGCCGACGGTGCATCTGTATGTTATACGGCTGGGGTACTTGTCTCAAATTTCAAAGTTTCACGAAAACCAAAATAATTTATTTTAATTACCATTACAATCGAGAGATGTAACCTCGCCTTAACAAGTGATGCGTCGTTCTCAAAGTACCGTCTCTACCTTTTGTATTTCGACGTATAATGACAGAAAATAGCGTATTCTTTGTGAGATGAACTATTCCAATCAGGGCTCAGATCCTGTGGGAATTAAAGGGATTCTAAGAATATTCAGATATATTTTACATCGCTTGCGGTTTTGCCTATAATTTGTCCCTTTAGAATATGCGAGATAAAAGGAAGGATATTTTAAAATACATTCTGTATGGTTTATAAATCGCATTTATATATCGAGTTAAGCAGGTAATGTCCCAATACGAAAACAAACAAACCGATACACATAGTTTCTTAGTCAGTAAACGTGGACTCTTTTAATCAGCCCAATCGAAATTCATTTTGTACACGAATTTTTGTATTTTTTTTTTGTTTGCCCCCGGGTTCGAATCCAGGACGAGCAATGCGTTTAACCATTGGGGCTAGCAGATAGCATTTTTTTCTAATTATGCGATTACTTTTAACGAAACTGCAATAAAATCAACAAACAGCTCGTTCGAAGCAATGTACCTACATTGCATTTCCTAAATGAATCATAAAAAGTAAGTACCTCATATGCAGTGCGCTGACAAATGGAATATGCTCTCTCAGGAAATTAAGCTATAAAACAAGAGTGTTAATGGCCATAATTGTATGGAGTTATAACTAGATGATATACATTGTAGCTTTCAGCGTAAGTGGTGTAGTGATTTTTGGACGTGTTGTGAATATTTTAGGTGGCTTTGAGCTTATATTTTGAATAGGTTTGTTGAACCGTTAACCAGGTGGCTATTATTAGGTATACTTCTTGCTTTTCGCCAGTTAATACCTACATTTAGCACATAGACAATTTCATAAGCAGGTAGTTTTATTTTATATTTGTAGAAATGGATTCTTCTTTTTATTTTTCAATCTATTTACTTATGTTATAAAGTTAAAGAGTTCATTTGTTTTATCGCTTTAATCTCAGGAAATACTGTTCCAATTATAAAATTATTTTTGTGTTTTTCTACCACTTATCGAGAAAGTTTCTGAGACTGTTTATGCCTAGAAGAAACTCACCAAAAGCGGTTTTATGGTAATCAAATTTGGACGAATTGAATTAGATCGCATTGCACAATAACGTTTCCCTTAATAGAGAAAGCAATATCTTTAAATAAACCTAAAAAATTGGTAAAAAAAAGACAAGACAGAGTCAAATTTAAATATTTAAATCACCTCTTTAAATATTTTCACTATAAAACACGAAGATTGCCTCTGCGGCTCAATGGTTAAATGCATAACGTAAGGTGCGAGAGGTCCTACGTTCATACCAATTAGAACATAAGTCTCATCCTTCTAACCAACACACCAATAATTTTTCAATTCGAACCCGGTTCCTGAAATTAGCGCGTCGAAACAAACAAACTCTTCAGCTTTATATATTAGTATAGATAGATAGTGGGACTTTACCATATTCTTGAATCAAGCAAGACTCTGGACTCTTCTGTTATGAATAAGCTAATTATTCAAAAAGAGACTAGTAAAGTCTACACGAAAATGTACAATTTACATAGAGCTAATAAAGCTTAACGTGTTTACACTTGTAATATGTCTGGACAGTGAATTAGTAATGCCAGTTTTGCAGCTAATATTTAAACCATACGTAGGAAAGTGGAAAATCCTCTTATCATAATCCTGTCTTTCAGGTCCAGGAGGTAGCATTGACAAGTGTTTTTGACAGGGAAATATATTTCTATAAACGTCATTAAGCTTACTAAAATTATGTGCGTTGTATGCCGAATAGAGCAATACTAAAATATCAGCATATCATTGTTTTTCGGGCTGTTCGGCCGATATAAGCGAGAAGAGGTTCTCGACGTTTTACCATCACGAGCGAACGGCATCATCAGGACATGTTGACCACTTCTCGCTTACGTCGGTCGAACAGCCCAAAAAACAATATGCTGAACGATGGCCGTGAAAGCGGTACACAATCTAGTAGAACAATTTATTGCCTCTCTTAACTAAGTAATGGAGTGAGTGAAGAACGATATAATAAGACAAGATCTTCAATGAATCTATCTGTCTGGAATTTAAAAAAATAAGGATAGTATTAATTAGCCAGATTATAAGTTCAATTTCATTGAATTCGGATCGAGTGAAAATGATATAAGTTACATAGAGATTTTGTACCAACTATGAGGTGTAGAGCTATGAACTGAAAAAAAAAACTGTTGTTTTGAATAAGAAAAATATTTATCTTATAAAATTAAAATAGCAAAAGTCACTAACGGACGAAACTAAGTTATGAATAAATATAATTTTTTTTTTTAAGATTTTTTCCTCTTATATCACTGCAACAACAATATACAAAGACATTTTTCAAAGCAACTGTTATTCAAATCTAATTTAAAACTCGTAAAATAAAATCAACCACCTTGAAATTAGCTATAAACTTCAAGGTTTTACTGCTTCCTTTATATACTTACTTGAAATGAGCAACTGTTCTTATAATTTGTAGCGTTATAATGAATATAAACAAATGTCTGAAAATGTGCTAAACATTTTTCCAACTATAATGAACCGTTACTAAATGGTTAAGGTTCGAACGCCATTAAAACAAAATGATTAATTTCGGTTGGAAAGACACAGTATACACATCTACTTCTTGACTCCGTAAAACAATGGTTTGCACATGACATGGAAACAATAATAGGTAACTGAATGTTTAGCTAAAAATAATGCACATTATTGCATTTATCACTACAGTATACCTACAATACAATAAAACGATACTTGAATCACAGTAGTAGTACATGCTTAAAAGTGAAATCCCGTTTCCCCTTCGTGGGGCATGGGGCGAACACATTTATATGTCCGTTTCACCGATCCGTTCTTTTTAAGAGGCAAGTAGTTAATAAGGCTCTGTGCCCTACCCGACCGGAACATATTTTTTTGTTCCCCTGGGATTCGAACCTAGGAACTCTCGCGCATAAGGCAACATGTTTAACCATTTGGCTACAGAGGCAGTCAGTAGATGCTTGCAAACAGAATAATGGAATATATATGAATACATTTTATCTTCTGTACAAAATATCTTTACATCAAATTCCATACAACGAATGAAATAACTCGAAAATCCAATAGATTCTCTAACTATAATATACCCTATGTAAATGGTCGCCATGTTCGTCCTATAATAAGAATAGAAAAGAAATATGTTTATTCAGAAACAACACCATTAACTTATTACATATAACATACAATAAAAAGAGTTACAAATATAATATTAAGTATATAGCTAAATACAGATACAATACAATAGTATAGTTGCCTCTGAAAAGGAGACCACTCAGCTAGAATGTTGGGACTAATGTCCCAACACTGATATTCTGTGGCCCTTCAGAGGTCGAGCTAACACAAGCGAGATAGTTTGACGTTTTTATTAATTAAGTACGTTTGAACACACAAGAACACAATTACATTAATTTATCTGTACATATATAAGAAACATTAGTATTACAAATACATATTTAAAATTCATTCACTTACTTGAATGTTATGAATTTAATAAACATATTTAATTCATAACGTTCATTTTATGAACACAAAGGGATTTTATTTACATTTTTATAATTTTTCATTTACTATTATAACATACTTATTTCCTCTCTTATTATTATTCTTATATTATACATTTGATTTAATAATGAACGTCTGTATTGAACAAGTAGCAAAGTCACAGACGTCTGCAATAACACTTAGCGTTGCTAATTCGTTATTATTACTTAGGGAAATATTTTCATTTCACGTCCCGTATGAATTAGGACGAAAAATTTTAGCTATATTAGCGTTAAATTATTAGATTCTTAGAGAAAATCAAGAAATTTTTTACTACGAATTATTCATGCAAAGTAACAGTAAGAACTATAAATTAATTTCAATTAATATATTACATATGAGGATATAGTGTAAGATTATAGATATGCCTTGATAGATAAGTCTGTCACGTTTTCTATTATACCTATTTTAATTAACCATAAATATATTTTAAAACTAATGCGTGATACAAAATACTCCTTGGAAAACACAGTCACGCTTACTATCAAATACTAGTCGCTCCCTAACTGTTTGTCTGCCTGATAATTATTGCTAAGCGAGTTAAAAACATCACATTTTAAAAACTTCTATCTGGTAAAACCTACTTCAAATCACGTCTAAGTAACGATAACGACAATATCGTTCGGCTTATAATTGTGAATTTCATCACTGACATAAGAACACACTAAGCATGTTTTTGTTAATAATAATCAATATCATTTAAAGGTCAAAACAAGCAGGTAATGAATTTATGTGAGTTTTTCTACCTAGGTAATATATAAATTCTTCAATGTTCAGAACCTCGCGCATACTACGTACTTCGCACGTACAGTCTAAACGCTATGGACTTTACTGGAAAAGTAGTTCTTATCACTGGAGCCAGCTCTGGTCTTGGTGCTGCGGGAGCTGTTTATTTCGCCAAGTACTCAGCCAAGCTAGCATTGGTTGGTCGCAATGAAAAGAACCTACAACAGACAGCCTCCTTATGTGAAAAGGAAAAGGGAATCAAACCACTAACTATTCTTGCTGATATAACGGTAGAAGCAGACGTCGAAAGAATTGTAAAAGAGACTATAGACAAATTCGGTCAACTAGATGTTCTCGTGAATAACTCAGGAATCATTTCTCTCGGCGGAATAAAGCAATCATCCTTAGATATGTACGACAAAGTAATGAACACTAACCTACGTGGATCATTTCATCTGACACAGTTAGCGGTACCTCACCTTATCAAAAGTAAAGGCTCAATTGTAAACGTCTCAAGTATCTCAAGCACGGCACCTTACCCTCGCATGTTAGTCTACGCTATGTCGAAGGCAGCAATGGACCATTTCACCAGAAACATCGCTTGTGAACTGGGACAGGATGGTGTAAGAGTAAACGCTGTTAATCCAGGTTTTATTCCCACTAACATCATGGACCGCGTAGGATTGAATGACGAAAGCCAGAAGGGCGTGGCTGCTCAAATGTTAGCTCGAACCCCCCTGGGAAGATTAGCGGATACCACAGATGTAGCTGCATATATCGCTTTTCTTGCTAGTGATTTGGCTAAGAGTGTTACTGGCACTGTCAATCCAATTGATGGCGGAAGAGTTTTATTTTAAAATGCTATTGTTGTTAAGGCAAGTGACAGGTCCACCAAAAAAATGTATTAAATCATTTACATAAAACACTAGAAATTTTAACATTACGCTCAGTAACCCTAGTGTATTTATAAAAAAGTATTTTTTTGGCATAATTTATTGTTTAGTGCCTACATAAATTTAAGACGTGAAACATCTTTGATATTTACTCGTTCTTAAGAACAGAAAATTTTGTAGTATGCGAGGGTATTATCTAATCTATTTTATTTATAATGAAATAAATAAAGAAATAAAATATTTAAAATTCTCGTATCACAGTTTTCGTTGCCATACTCATCCGAAACGGCTTGACCGATTTTGATGAATTTTTTTGTGCTTATCCGGTATCTATTCATCCTCCTAAATGTTAGGGGTAATCCCACCCCTATTTTTTTTTGTTTTTTAGACAAAATCTTTAATTTCTATTTTTTATGATACAACATATTATGAAAATACATACAATCCTCAATTTTCACTAACTACTACTGACTAACCCTTATTTTTTAATAGCCATTTTAGTAAAATTATTTATATGGCAAAACAACGTTTGCTAGGTCAGCTAGTAAATTATAACATTAAATTACATTAAAATTATTGAACATTAACCAACTGAATACAAGATATTTGTATTTGTTCTTTTATTCTGGTATATGAAAAAGCTGTATTTTAAACAGGTACTTTTTTTTCACCATGGAAAATAATTTAATTACTCAAATCTAATTTACACTTCTAAGTAAAATAATAGTTAATGTATATTTTTAGCGTGGTATAGAATCTTGAAGGCAGTTAGTAATAAAAAAACAAGTGATGTCTAACAAATCCGTTTTAAAATTCGAATTTCAAATTGCACCTGCGTCCGCCATTTTGCTTTTCCGCCATTTTCTCTGACGGATTACCCGAGAGGATTTTAATTTTAGATGTAATAAAGCATCCCTTTCAACTTTAATTATTATTAGACTTATTAACAGGAGCAATTATAAAAATTGCCTGGATTAAGTTTTAATTATGCGTAGGTTCTTTTGTATTTTTTAAGGTTTTATAAATGTTTAGTTTTATTATTTTCTTTCAAATTTAAAATGCTTTGAAAGCCAAACAGCCTTTATCATTACTTATTGCATTATGAAATAGATATTTAAAAAAATACTTAAAAAAAAGTAAATACTATCTATAGTTTACGCGAGTGGTACATATTTCAATGAAACACTTAACGGTTTAAAACGCGATAAGACTTTCCAGCAGCCGTGGCCACGGGTAGACTCCCCGTGACCACGGCTGCTGCGGCAGCTCATCCGAAACGTCGGGCTGAAGTTAAAAATCATTTACAAATAAGTTTAACTAATATATTGCATTTTAAACCGTTAAAGTGTTTCATTTAAAAAGTATTTCAAACACAAATAATAGAAGAAAATTTTATGATACATTCATAGATGGGAATCGAACCCAAGACTAATAATATTTATATTAAATACTTTTACATAGGATGATATTTCAAAAATATTTAATTTTCCTTCTATTAATTACAATCGAGAGTTACAAAAACAAAACCGAGTGTAAAAACTTAGAAAATTTTCAACTCGCATATTGTTATTCGGAGAGTGTTTCAGTATAAATAAGATAATATTTTAGCTAGAACCGAGTAAGTGGATTAAGCTAGAGTTTGGCTTGTATTTGCATTTTGCTTTTAAGGAAGCTCTTCGGGTATATTGAGTGGAAACGTGCTAGATGGCTTTATATTATTCAGTCTAATGATATAATAGTATGCGTGGATATGTTAAATAATTTTTATTTATTTTACAATAGAGACGGAAAGACAAGCATGGGACTCACTTGAAGGGAAAGGCAGCCATAGAACATCTAAACAAAATGCGCTGTCGCCCTACTTTGGCTAGAGAGCTTAGATATTCGGAAATCCACAGACTTGAGACGAAACACGATTAAATTACACGACTTTTTCTCTGTAACCCAGACGGAATTTCCATATTCCTACCACCCATTTCATATCCAAGGTGCCAGACGTAGTGCAACCTGATAAATTATGAGTCATGACCTGTATATTGTTAACTGAAAAATAAGTCAACGTTTATTGAAAAGGTTTCGAAAGTTATTAGAACCATGTTGACGTTGGTTATCGAACCCACGTCACTTTGGTAATAGTCAGACTTTTCTATAATTAGACCAATGAGTTGTAAAGGCTTATAGCTTTTTATAAAGTACACGTCATAAACCGAATAAACGTATTCCCCAAATTAACGTACATTGTATTGAGTTTCCATTTAAAAGATCGTTGTAAATGGATCGGAACGGTGAAAAAAACTGCAAACTGTTCTCGGTATAACATCGTTTTAAGGATCGATATCGAAAAACCATCATTTGGTGTGACGAATCACATAAGTATAGATTAAGCTGAGCACAGAGGTTTTAGCCACGTTTATAAAATACGAAAAAATAGGAGGTATTTACATAAAGTAAAGTAGTGACATCTTAAAGTGATAGATTAATTTAGGTGTAAAGGACCTCTCTATCAATACCACATAAACAATTTAAAAATAAAACACCTTTTTCTGCAATTGTGCCTCAGGTATAGATTATTTTTTTAGAGATAAGGAATTTCTTTCCCTGGACACATTTACCAAAGCATCTTATCTGGTTAATTTTTTAGAATTCAAACCAAAGACATTTCTGCAATACAGCGAATTTGTGATTTCTTATAATTCTTTACCATATTATTTAATAATCCGTATCTATTATAAATAGATATAGTAATGTCAATATTTTAAATATTTTATTTACTCGTCTACCTCTGTACGCAGCTAACCTATGTCCGCCAGACATAATTATTTTCAAATTAAGGTTGTCTGTATGTAAAATGCGATTACATTGATATAAAATATGTTTGTCTGAGTTTTAAAATCGATTCATAGAATCATTCATCAAGGCGTCTTTATATCGTCGTATTGTAATTATTCTGATGTGATAATTGTTGGTTTGGAAAATTGTAAATGCATGCATGCAAGTTACAAAGTATGTATACAATTTATCAAAAACATATTTATATTCTAACTATGCAACTGTAATTAGTATTTTTACAATGAATAAAAAATAGACAACGTCAAAAGTCCAAAGACAATATAGTATATAAGTCCTTTGTGATAACTGGTGACAATGTTATTGTTTGATGTAATAATTATTGTAGGTTTCAGAATTACGTCTCTCTTTGTTTCAAGTGTAAACAATAGCTGTGAAAATATTCATATAAATCTCTTTTCATTTAGAAAACATCAATAATATTTATAGGATGCTAGAGAAATAGTAAAATTATTCATAATCCTGCGCAAGTCGGTTAAAGTAAGTGCAATATCAGTAATAGTGTTTCATTTGAACTGATTGATGACAATGACTCGTCGGTTTTGACGATATCAGAGCGAACTTTTTGCTAAAACACGTTAGGGATCAGTGAAGTGTGGATAACATAAAACATCACTCTGAGAAAGCATTTAAGCTTTACACTACTAAGTTGCATTATTTAGGAAATTCTAGATATTCGGGTTAGAAAAAATACACATTGAACGGTTTAAAACGAGTATTTTAGAAGGTTTTCAACCGTGACTTTACGTTTTGAATACTATAGAACCGTCATGGGGTCGCGGAAAAACCGTTAAATATATTTTAATTACTGAGTGGTGCCTATGCACTTTTATGATTATGATATGGTAAACTAATTAAAAAGAAAGAAACATATAATGTTTTCTCTTGCATTTGTATTTGTTTCCAAACTTATAGTTGTAGGTAGAAAAGCTTTAAGATAATATTAAAACTATTCTATTATTAGCTTTTTGTATGGTGCATAGTACAGCAAGAGTAGATTTTTGTATCGCCAAGGCGTCTTAAAAAGTATTGTCTTGGCTCCCATTATTTATATGAATAGCCCTTTATAATATTATAACATATCACAGTGCAACAAATTACCACAACGAAAATAAGGATGCAACCTAATGTATCATTAACAAGCACCCTTTCAATCGTTCCACAGACGTGAACCGAACCTAAACCTCCATTGTTTGAAAGACACCTGCACTGTTAAGCTTTGGGTGCTCTTTTTAAACAAACAGACGAAAAAACATCGTAACTTCAAGTTAATAAATATGCGAAAATATACCTTATTAGAAGGTGGAAAGTCTGTTTAGCGTATGCAAGAAATACTTCATCGAGTCACGAAGCTATTGAACAAGTTACGTTTTGTATAAGAAAATCCACTTGTTTGAAGCCTTTTGTCTCATAACTGATTTTTTTTGAGACGATACAGAATCACAAGTATAAATAGTAAAGTACGTCTAACACTTTTAACAAATTTGCTAGCCAAAATTTAAATTGACGAAGAAAAACGTATTTGATGTAAGCCTTAAAAAAACAAAATTAAGTTTTTTAAATCATTTTTATCAGAAATAAATACTGCGTCGATTGGTCTGGTTCATATAGACCTACGAAGTAAAAAAAATCACTTACGCCGTCAGGTTTTTGAAAAATATTAGTGTTATTTTAAAAATCGAAAATAAATTGAAAGCGTTCCAATGCCGGTTCAAGTCCTGCCTGAGTCGAAATTTTTTTCAATTTATTTTCGATTTTTAAATTTTATAGTGTATTTATATTATATAGTGTAGTATGTTCAAATCATTGTGTTTTTTAGTCGTAAGTCTACCAAAAACTAGTACTTTTTATGCATTTCTTGCTTACGCCATTTTTGCTGTCACCTAATTTTTCAAACAGAGGCTTACGCCAGTTAAGCGAGATGATATTTTTTCATTGCCTACTTCTTCATCATTTTAGTCGTTTATTAGACATCAGAGATATTTACTACTTTTATCAGTACGCATGTCATTAACTAATAGTCAGTTACTACAAATACTGTTTTAAATTTCTAGTAACTAACTTTTAGTTACAGTTACAGCCCTATGTAGATCAGTAAAAAATAATTAGTTTGTTATAAGCTACAAAAACATGGAGGGTATCTTTATAGCCTACATATAAAACGAGAAAACATAAAAATAGGTTTATAAAATCAGGTTCCTACGATGTGTTGTTTTTGATATACGATTTTTAATGTCGAAAAACGTTTCATCGCTCTTAGTGAACATTTCTTAATTTGCAGCTTACAGAAAATACGTTTTCCTACGTCGAAATATAGATATGTAGATAACGTGTAGGTAACTTACAATATATACACTAAAAAGCTACTTTAATATATAATATAGTAATGTAATCTTTTTTGTGAAACAAATAAACATCACATAAAATCCAACGTAGTATTAAATGTTTACGTACACAAAAATATGTTCGTCCCATTACCCCACGTTAGCGTAACGACACTACCAACCAAAATTTTGACCCCAAATTTGTAGTCAAACTAATAATCATTCAAGCTATATTTACAAAGAATTTGTCGACACAGAGCTAAGGCATGCGAGGCACATCCGCCAAACAATTTTTCAAATAAAAGTTGTATTTCCTTTTTTGACTTTTTGTCTAGACAATAAAATGGATTTTAGCCTTTTTTATATTTTAATCTAGAGAATACAGTTATCATGCATATTATATAAATGTGATTATAACTTATTATTATCTTTGTGTAGGCGTTTGTTAGATAAGTTTATATATACCGCTTACACGGCTTAAAAGGTAAGCTATATTCTCAAAGCGCGAGAGGTCCAAGTTTCCAATTCCGAAGGCACAGAATTATGTCAGTCACATGTTCCAAGCCTTGCAGCCTAAAAGTAAAAAAAATCGATTCCAACTCTCACGTGTTCGATAATTAGAAACACCTTCAAAAAAAGTAAGTAAGTGTAAATAAAAATTCGGTAGTTCTTCACTATATTTGCATACGGTGTGAACAAAATAATTCTCACTATCTCAAGCAAATGTAACTATGATTTGCATCGATATTTTATCTAAAATTGTTTCTCCTCTCGCTTCTTGCCGTTAACCAATCTCTCATCTCTCTCGCCCTTAACGAGCCGTTTATTTAAACAATTTAACAAATGGTTTAGCTATTATGGTTTTGTGGGGTTACAACTCAAATTGACCATGTGAAATATTCAAATGAGTATCGATTTTAATAATACAATCATTTGGTTGCGAATTTTTTTCGCCAATTTGCATTCTGTCTGCAGTGATTTGCATATGGACAGGTTCTGTGAATACATTATCTGTGACTACTGTTCTATACAAATATAGTAGAGGCAAGTATATTCAACATAAAACCTCTTTTGTATATTTTTAAGACATATATAATACTGTTATAGTTACGCGAGAACACATTTAAATAATACTTTAAGGTAAAAGCGATATTTAGTTAAACTTTTTGAAAATGATTTTTAACTTCGGCCCGACGTTTCGGATGCGCTTCAGCAGCCGTAGTCACGGGGGGTCCCCCCGGCCCCGGGGCTAACATATCTATTTATTCTTTATCACACAACACACACACAATTACAATAACAAAAAAATCTATGGAGTGTAACGTAACTTAACTATTAATAAAGGGCTGCCTGGAAGAGATCGCTTATAGCGATAAGGCCGGTATACTATAGTTTTAAATTGCATAGTATATGTAAGTTCTGTTTTGTGTACCTAAATGTGAATTAAATTAATATTTAATTTAGTGGTTATAAGTTTTACAATTAAGTAGTTATTTATGTTTTTAAAAACTATTGAATTTATATTTGAAATGCACCCACTTCGTATTTAATTAAAGTAACATTTCACAGTGGTACAAGCGCTTAGAATAAAAACGTCATTTGTGTGAATCCCACGGAAATGCAACGAGGGATAATAGAGGATTCCTTGCGCTTGAGTTTTTGTATAAATATCTCGTTTAGAAGCTGATCAACCGGGATTGCATCCAATTTGAATTTAAATAATTCGCCGGTGACAAATGTTGCCATCTTTTGAATTTTTTGTGTGTTACATAATTTACTTTGTTGCGTATAAGTTAAATTGAAACACAACACAATTTAGCACACGATACAAAATGTATATTAGGGTCTATTTAAAGATAATGGAGCTCTTGAGGAGTTTCGTTGAAGGTTTCATGAAAGACTAATAAGCAATTATCCATTATCACTTTAATTTAATTATAATTTTTATATTTAAATTTAAAACATTGTATAATAATTAAGAATGTGTGTTGTTGACATTGCAGGAAAGACAAATAAAAATACAATAAGATATATAATGTATAACGTTAAATATAGAATAATAGATAAAAAAAATATGTTTAATATTAACATATTACTTAATACAAGAGATATAAATAGTTTTTAAATAAAAACGTTTAACGGTTTAAAGCGCAAAATTTTTTTTTAAAACTTGTTTACACATAAATTTAACCACGCCCCGATGTTTAAATAAGTTTAAACTAATATACTTCACGTTTTAAACCGTTAAAGTGTTTTATTTAAATGTGTACAACTCGCGTAAACTACAAACTAAAACAGCTCTTGTTTGACTAGAATCTTTGCGAACTTCAAAAATGTAAATACAAGACATGTCTCATACAAGGGAAATTTGCATACATTACATACAAGGTGGCGTATGCAAATCTAGTATTGACGTATTCAAATTAGGTGGATTAGCAGTTATCGTTTGCAAGTGTGTGAATGTTTCTTTCATTTGATTCCCAAAGAAATAAATATGACGATTTCAATAATAGTTTAGCTCCTAATTATTGTATTGTAATAGATTTTATATAGATAAGAGATCAGATAAAATAAATATAAAAAGTAAGCTTAGTAAGTAAGTTTTGTTAAATATTTGTCTTTTTTTTCAATTCCACTCCTCTTAGAAGCTTCCAATTTTTTATTTTAATAAATTGTATCCGTTAACGAACAATCATTTACAATCTAGACCTTTATCCTAATAGGTAATTTTATATCTACTTAATATGCAATGACACAATAACAAATTATTTAAAAAAAAAATATTTTAACTTAAAATGTTAAAAAAGATTTCTTGGTGTACACGAGCTCTTGGGTTGCGTTACTAAGTACTTTCTGTAGTTAAAACTAATTCTTATTACTACTTATGTAGTAAAAAAAGTAGTTAATTTGTAAATATGTTAACTAATATGTTTCGCGATTAATTGCAAATTAGTATAATTTTTAGCGCAAGCCCGATGCAAAGGAAAATAAATCAATTATGTTGGTATGAGTATACACAGTAACAAACAAAAGGCGTGCCATGCTACTGACGTATTAATTTAATTAGTTTCACAGTTTTCAGTACACAATCGCTGGCGAACATTACAGCTTCATAGATGCTATTAATCATTGGTACACCGGCCAGGATAAAAGCATTTCTAGGGTTGCCACTTTAGGTAAAAATGGTTGCCATAGTTATACAAATAATTAGAAAGACAAACAAGCATGGGGGGTATTTGAAATATACCTTGATGATAGTTGAAATACCCTAGCTTATAGCATCTAAACAAGAACGCTGTCGATCTATTCTGGCTTTGGATATTCGGACGTCCTCAGCCTGAAATCGAAACGTCATTTAAATTAACGGCTTTTTCATCTGTAGGCGTTAGTGACCCGTAATTTCGATATTCCTACCATTCTAACATGTTTCGTAAAAATTATAAATTTATTGGGAAGATGTTGTAGCGAGTCCGTGAAAATAGAAGTCATATAGAATTTAAAACAAAGATTTATTACGTTTGAAAACTTTAATATTTTTCTGTAATTTAAGAAAAAAATCGAAAAAATTTTCGAGTCGGGCAGGACTTGAACCGGCATCGTCAGAGCAACAGCACGGAACGCTGGCGATGCCGGTGCAAGTCCTGCCCGAATCAAATTTTTTTTCAATTATTTTCTTTTTTTTAAATTAGAAAAGCTATTTATTAAAAATAGTCGTGTAGTTTTACTTAGACACGTATTCTCCATTTTGTTATTATTTTATTTATTAAGAATGAAAATTATCCTTTTTGTGTCTCATACAGTGTTTGTTTTTACGAATTGTTTCAAACCCTTCAGTGGAATATTATCATCATATATTTTAATGTTTTTTTATTAAACAACTAATATTTCTAAACTTGACCGTGATGTCTCATGGCACGTTTCCACTTTCCCTTAGTCGTACATCTGTGAAGTAAATCGCTACAACTATGTCAAGATCAATAGTGAATCATAAACTATTTGCAACATATGAATGAACTTAGAGCGATGCTAGAGAAAACTCTAATAAATAACATCTCCTTTTTTTACACACGGAAATACTCGTTCGAGTACTCGTTCAAATAAAACCTTTTTTAATTGTAGTTAGTTCACTTAATTTTATTTTATTTAACTCCGGCCCGACTGTGGTCACGGTGAGACCAATGTAATTCGTATTTTTTATGTATTGGATTAAATCAATTTTATCACGTTTTTGAGAGTTTTTACGTTAGCGTCAGGTAAAATAATATAAGAAATTATCAAATCACAGATCAAACATAAGTGTGGTAAGTTAATTAATAACTTTTTATTAATTAATAACATTATTAGTTAATTCACTTATTAGTAGCCTAAACTTTTAGTAAAAAAAAAAATAATATTTATTCATTAACATAAGTAAGAAATTAATCATTAATAAATGTACTCGTTTACAAAAATCCAATTGAACCGAATCTAATTAACAAAAGTACATGTCCTAAGATAACGACAAAAAAATAAACATTTGGCAATTGAAAGTCAAAGAAACAAACTGAACACGAGACAATTTTCACGCCAGACGTCAAATATAATAACGAGATTAATAACTGAGCTTTTGTCAACCCTACAACAATACACAGAATAATGCAGCTCAGTGCAGCAACGAAACCTTAGTACAATAGCGAGGCATCAGGGTTGGCGCGAATTAATAGTCCAGCGTAAGCCCAGTTTAATGAATATTGCTCGCAAACACTGGCTGACTGATAGTCAGTATTATGCTGACTTGCTTATAATTTAACTTCTTGTATGTACAAATATCATTGTAATAAAATTAAATGCACTTTAAAACAGTTCTGTACTTAAAAACTTTCACTGAAAGTTTAAGACCAAATATCTCTTTTCTTTTATAAAATGAGCTGTTGGATCACGTTAAAATTGAATGGTGCATTAGATTTCTTTGCGTTAGTTTGAGGTTCGATATCCAGTTTTTTTGAAAACCTGTGTCATCTTCCGTTATCTGGCTGACGTCGATTTTACGCCTTAAGGGGTAGGGGGATGGTAATCACAATACGAAGGCAACTGTGCATAAACAATTGTCATAATAAAATTAGATAAAAATATAAATACATACGTTCTGACCTTCAAAAGAAATAAAGTTGATATTTTTTTCTACATATGTCTCGTAAGCACAAAAAATAACACAAAAGCTTCCTCAACAATTACTTAGTACAAAAGCACGATCAGTGCA